>JAOTQJ010118114.1:0-10734 GCA_025642045.1 Solanum sejunctum
GAATAGTACTTTGACTATCACAAAATATTGTAATAGCTTCTTGTCTGATACGAAGTTCGTTAAGCAATCCTTGAAGCCTAATTGCATCCTTCACAGCCTCTGTAATTTCCATATACTCTGCTTCAGTTGTAGACAATGCAAATTTTGACTATAAAGTAGATCTGCAACTAACTGGTGCTTTTGCAAAAGTAAACACATAACCAGTAGTCGACCTTCGTTTATCCATATCACCAGCATAGCCAGAGTCACAATATCCAACTACACATGAATTTTCTTCCTGCTTAAAAACTAAGCCAACATCCACGGTATTACAAATATACTACAAAATTTATTTCGCAGCTTGCCAATGTTCTCTTCCTGGATTGTCCATATATATCTGCTCACAATCCCAGCAGCATGTGAAATGTCAGGTCTTGTACAAACCATTGCATACAACAAGCTACCAACAACACTTGCGTATGGTACCTTTGACATGTATTCATTTTCAACTCTATCCTTTGGCAATATATCAACACTAAGCTTAAAATAGGGAGCCAATGGACTACTAACTGGTTTAGTTTTCTCATCCTTACCAAATCGATCTAACACCCTCTTTAAGTATTCTTTCTGAGATAAATAAAGTTTCGTTGAAAGTCTATCCCTTGTTATCTCCATGACAAGAATCTTATTCGCATCTTCCAAATCCTTCATTTCAAACTCCTTACTTAGTTAAGCTTTCAGCTTCTCAATTTCTCCCAAATTCTTGGAAACTATTAACATATCATCAACATATAGGAGAAGATATATGAAAGAACTATCCTTAAACTTGCAAAAATACACACAATGATCGTATTTGCTTCTCACATATTTCTACCACAGCATAAGCTTGTCAAATCTTTTGTACCATTGTCTTGGAGATTACTTCAATCCGTACAAAGATTTTTCAAGTTTACACACCATGTTTTCTTTCCCTGCAACTTTGAATCCTTCTAGTTGAGTCATGTAAATTTCCTCTTCCAAATCACTATGTAAAAATGACGTTTTTACATCCATCTGAACTAGTTCTAAATCGCATTGCGCTACCAAAACCAACAAAACTCTAATGGAGGAGTGTTTCACGAGTGGAGAAAATACCTCATTATAATCAATTCCCTCCTTTTATGCATATCCTTTGGTCACCAATCTTGCTTTGTAGCAAACATCTTCTTGTTTAGAAAATCCTTCTTTCTTTGCATATACCCATTTGTACCCAATTGCTTTTTTGTCCTCAGGAAGTTTGGCCAGTTTCCACATATTATTTTAATGAAGGGACTTTATTTCCTCATTCATTGCAACTTTTCACTTTTCTTCACCACTTTGTATAGCTTCTTTATAAGTGATTGCAATGTCATCAATAATAACTGAGGTCTCACATGTCATCGTCTCGATAAGACGTATAGGATTCTTCACAGTTCTTCTAGGTTTATAGGTTGCTATTAACTCAAGTTGTTATTTAGATTCCTGAGTTGGAATATGCGTCTCATCTGACTCTTCTTCCAAATAGTCAATTTTTTCTTCATCTGCCTTTTGTGGAGGAAAAATAAATTTTTCCTCAAACTCCACTTGCTTTGAAGCAATGTCAGTTACTTTTTTATCTTCATCTGAATCTTTTTTCATCATAGCATATTCGTCAAAAGTAACATATCGACTGAATATTACTTTTCTTGTCTCTGAATACCATAGGCGATGTACTTTAACTCTAGAAGTAATTCCCATAAAGATAGCCTTCTTAGCTCTCGGATCTAATTTTGACTCTTTCACATGATAATATGCAATTGAGTCAAATACATGTAAAGAGTCGTAATCCATAGCAGGTTTTCCATACCATTTTTCAATGGTGTTTTTTCACTAATTGCAGCATATGGCAAACGATTTATGATGTGGCATGCATATATTATAGCCTCAACCCAAAATTCTTTGCCCAAGTTAGCATTGGACAACATACACCAAACTTTCTCCAGCAAAGTTCGATTCATGCGTTCTGCCACTTCATTCTGTTATAGTATATTTCTGACTATGAAATGTCTAACAATGTCATTTTCTTCACAAACCTTCTGAAAAAGATCATTTTTGTATTCTCCGCCATTGTCTGTTAAAAGACACTTGATTTTTTTGCCACTTTGAGCTTCTATCATCGTCTTCCATTTAAGAAGGATTTCCGACACTTCATCCTTAGTTTTTATCGTATATACCCATACTCTTCGTGAAAAATCATCAACAAAGGTTACAAAGTGGTGTGTCCCACCTAATGAAGGTGTTTTGGAAGCACCCCAAATATCAGAGTGAACATAATCCAAAATACCTTTTGTATTATGGATAGTTGTTTCAAATTTAACCCTTGTTTGCTTTCCTTTCACACAATGCTCACAAAAATTCAAGTATCCAGATTTAATACCTTTCAACAATCTTTGATCCGATAAGGTTTTCAGGGACTTCTCCTGCATATCCCAAGTGCATATGCTATAGACTGGTTGCCTCTGCCTCTTTTTCAACACTGGATGTTGCTATTGTTGTCCCAATAATTGTACTACCATAATAGCGGTACAAATTATTGTCCTTCCGAATAACCTTCATTACCACCAACGCACCAGAGCATATTCTCATCACTCCATTATCTGCAGTGACTTTGAACCCCTTTGAGTCTAGGGCTCCTACAGAGATACAATTTTTCTTCACATCTGGTACATACCAAACATCTGTTAGTATTCTACACAATCCATTATAAATACTTGATCGGATTGAACTAACACCAAATGCAATAAGAGGGCTGCAGTGTGAACAACTCTACCTTCTTTTTCTTATAGATCAACAAACCAATCCCGATTAGGACACATATGATAGCTACAAGTTGAGTCCATCAAACATACATCAAATGATGTCGATAACTCCATTGTAACTAATGATAAATCAAAGTACTCACAGTCAGCTACATTTGAATCCATGACAACTTTTCCATTAGCCTTCGTTTTCAACTTTGGACAATCTTTCTTCCAGTGCCCTTTTTCTCGACAAAAGGCACATTCATCTTTGTTGGGTCTGGATGATCTTGACTTGGATCTCCCCTTCTTTTTTTTCATTTGATTTTGAGAACGACCTCTCGTCACTAATACTTCTCCTTCTCCGTTCTTCAGCTTCTCTTTCTTTCTTTATTCATAGCTATACAAAGCTGAACAAACTTCTTCAAGAGAAATTTTATCCACTTCATTCCTCCCATAAAGTAGAGTAGTTTTAAGGTGCTCGTACTCATCAGGAAGAGATGCCAATAACATCAATGCTAGATCACCATCAATAAATGTTACATCTATATTTTGCAAATCTGTAACTAATTTGTTGAAACTGGTTTTATGATCATTCATTGTGCCACCAGGAACATAAGTGAAGTAAAATATTCTTTTTTTTCACGTACAGTCTATTTTGAATATTTTTCTTCAAAACTTTATCCCCCAATGCATTCTACAATTTACTAGCAGAAGTTTCCTTTGTGAATGAATACTTCTATTCTCTTCCAAGGAAGGACTGAATGGTACCACAAGCAACACGGTTAATGTACCTCCAATCTGTATCTCCTATATTGTCTGGTTTCTCTTCTTCCAGAACAAGATCTAATCTTTGTTGAAAAAGAACATCTTCGACCTCACATTTCCACATCCCAAAGAGTTATGTTTCATCAAAAATTACAACAGCAAACTTCATATTTGTTTGAATTCGTGACATAAGCGAAGATACCAATGACGTGTTATTAACACTTGAGGTGGATTCCTGTGGCTTGTCTGAGATGGATACTTCTTTATTTCTCTCTCCCATTTTGTATTACAAATACTATTTAATAGTTGGTTAGACAGACCAAGATAATTTTTTTCTAATATGGAAGTTCAGACTATGCTGCAACCACAGAGCATACTAAGAAAAATATCTTGACAATACAAACTCAAGAAAAAAATATTTTTCTGATGTGGAAGATCAGGCTATGTTGTAACCACAAAACATACTCAAACAAAACCTTGGCTCTGATATCAATTATTGCAGAAGCAAATTGGGTAAAGTAATTATTTCATAATTACTATCACAAAATAAAAGCCACTAAAATAATAAAAGAGGAAAAATAAAAAGAACAACGAATTTATTAGGTTCGATAAAAAATACTTTTATCTACATCCTCAGACACAACTGACCCAAATTTTATTTCACTCTAAAGAATACAACTGAAATACTACAAGAGAAAAAAAAGAATAAATGTCTTAGAAGATGAGAAGGCAAGTGAGGTGTGTTTTAATTCCTAAAACTAAACTTCATTTTATAGGAGGAAAACCCCTTTACAAATTTGTCCACCCACAACGGGGTATGGACATACAACTAACACGTAGAATAAAACTTTTCAGCTCAATTATTTTTCTTAAAAAAAATTGATAATCGAGTTCCTAAAACTTTTGATTTGATGCAATACCTTCTAAGTTTATAGGATTCTGTGCATTAAATTTCTTTATTTTGGCTGTAAAATTGTAATGGGGGGACACATTGAATCAATCTATAAAAGGTGGTGGAGATTTGTGGGTATGCATCTGATTCAATAGCTTTTTGGCTTAAGTGTATAAAGTCTAAAAGATGGTGATTGATTTCTATAGATTTTGAAGCCTATGCAGTTAGTAAAAACATCTGAAAAGACGATGTGAACAAGATATACTTTGAGCACTTGGACTCTTATTTTAAAATGGACTCTGGGGGTACATCACGTCAAGAAACTATTAAATGTAATGACAAAGAATTGAGCATTTATAGATTGAATGCACACTGGATTACTGTAGATCTATCTAGTGACGATAATTTTAGAGACTTGGAGGCTGATTTATGTGATGATGAGTCGTGGAAAGGGAAACTGTAGCATTTATGGGTGAAAAGGGCTTCTTAGTGTTAAAGTAAAGAGAAAAATGGTAGCTGTAGATGGGAACTAGTTGTTGCGATTCTACCGACACAAGGAGCTGCATAGCAATGATCCTGTAATCTAATCAAGTAAGCTATTTTAACTGATCCCTATTGCTGAAATTGGTTGATAAATAGATTTCATAATTGGTGTTTTCGGTGAAACAGAAGTGTAACCAATGGTTGGACAGTTAGATGTCGAGTTGTTTGTAAATGGTATATCATGAATAATTCACCAAAGGTATGACTCCAACACTACCACAATCCAAGGAGATATCAGGGAAATTGAATAAGGCATCATAATTCTCAGTCATCTTTATTAGCTTTGCTCGCAATCACACGAATGAATGTGATTTGTATGTTTTTCAGGGTGAAAGAACTAATAATATTCTTTCACTCTGAAAAGCAGGGGAACAATCCACAAGGAAACTTTGACAATCTTTGTATGATATGTATACAAGTATAAATAGGATTGACCTTAGTCATTTATATATAACCCAAATCCAAAACCCAAGAATTGAAACCAATTCAAAGAATCTTCTTTTCTACCAAAGTTCTCATTCACCTTTCTAGCTTCCTCTTCTTTAGTTGAATCTTTCGATCTTAGTTAACGATCTTTGGCAAGCAGAAGATCTTTCCGTTTTTACCTTTCTTCTGCTATATTTCTCTACACTAGCTTTCAAGCATTTTGAGATTTGATTCATAGCTTCTCCATCAACAAGAGGTTGTGTCGGAAAGGGATTATAGTGGGAGGTTAATAAGTAGTAGAACGTTATGAAAACTAAAAGAGCAATTATGCCAGTCGTTCAGTTATGAAGCTACTACACACTATAATAGGAGACAGGAGTTGCTCCTGCATGGTGTACAAGTGAAATAATTGCAACAAGTTGGGGATTCTGTTCACTTGTACTTGAGGCAGTTAAAATTAAATTTTGATTGAGCAAGGGGAATTTGAATTTAAGGCTGAATTGTTACAGCACTTTTCTAATATGAACGATGCTGTGGAGTTTTTTGCCTTCTTGGATCTTCAACTCACAAGGTGAACCAATTTTTTTTGGATGAAAGAGAGAGGGGAGTCACTGAAGAAGCAAATAGAGTCTCATTTAGATCAAAGATCTCAGGCAGCATTTCTTGTGGTAAGAGTATAACAATGTCAAACCTACTGTTTCAAAGGAGCACTTGTAGTGTGCTTAAGTGCTTCGCATTGCTATCATGTTGAGTGCTTCAGTGTCATAATCAAGGCTCTAATAAAGATTGCTTATCCTTTCCTACAAGTACAATACGGAAGAAGGGATACTACAACAATTGATATTTATCTTTATTATATTTAAATTTTCTTTTATTTAATTTCTTTGTCCATATATTTGTTATTCATCCTTATAGTTATTAGCCTTGGATTACACATACATATTCATATTTTTCCTTCATTTGTGCTTTTTACCATTAATGTTCATGCTTTATTTGCATTTGCTCTTAAGGCCCTTGATGTTAAAACTTTTTTGCACTTTTCACCTTTAATTAAGGCATCCTTCTACTTTTTCCTTGCAGTTATTGTGTTTCCCTTACCGTTAGAGCTTTTTTGCACTTTTCACTCTTTTCAACTTTAAGCAAGGGGTTTTTCTATGATAAGTCTCTATGTTGTTGTATAATGGTTGGGTGCTGTTATAAGAACCTAAGAACCTAGGTCTTGTTCGTGTTAGGGGAGACTAGTTTCTTTCAAGTGTACTGTAAATCAAGTCTTAATAAAAATGATTAATCCAATACTGAACACGAATACTCAAAACTATCTTGCTAAGAAATATTATTCGTGTGTTAAGTTAACACAAAAGATTCCATATACCTACTGATTAGATAATTTGGAGTTGAAAACATATGATCAGGCATTTAAAAAAGGCTTCTTGATTTCTATTAGAAAACATGATAAGTTAATAGTATGATTTGACAATATGTCGTCCTTGTTCTTTACTTCAACTTCTTCTGTTGTACGCATGATTGAACTTCTATTAAAAGGAGTTTTTTTTACTAGTCAACGTCAAAGCAGTCGCTAAAATTTTGAAGGGTAATTTCATAAATTAACTTTCAACATACAGTCACTAAAAGAATCAAATCTCGTAGATCAAATTTCAACATACACCTAATGTAGCGTAATTTGATTGCATAACAAGTGTATTCCTAAAAGAATTCACAGGAATACGCTTGAAAGATAGTAATCTTTGTAGTGTAATTCGAATGCATAACAAGCGTATCCCTAAGAGAACACACGGGCAATTATGCTCAATTATGCTCGAAAGATAGTAATCTTTTGCGCCTCAAAACTGATAATTTCTTTGCAGTTCTTCTAACAGGCTTTGGGTTGCATTCACAACCATACTTACCTTCTTAGTAAGAACCATCATTTGAGCCATCATCTCATATCGTTTCTTCTTCTTACTTAATGTATTCCCTAGACAATAATATTCTCAAGGAACCTATTATGGTTACTATTGTTGCCCTTGTATTCCACACATAGACCATCTTAATCACGATCAAGAAAATCATTCACCATGACAAAAGAATTATCCATGATAGATCTTTTTGCCACATTATTAGCCATCAATTTATTGACAAACTCGAGTGATTTATAGAAAGATGGTATCATGTTCCACAAGAATACATACACTATTTTCATATTTGATCTTTACTATGATCTCTATTTCTTACGTAACAACACCAATGCATGTATTCAATTGGAACCAAGACAAAAAGAAGACTAATTTGGGGAAGCATAGTAGAACCATTGATTATGTACATCCATTTTCTTGCAGAGCAAACTGACACATGAGGGTTGTAAGGTCTTAACCAGGTTGCAAGCTTGCTACATGATTGGCCTACTAGATACGTATACTTGAACTACAGTAATGAATTATTCAGCAATTATAGTTGGTTGCTATTTTCACATACTACTAATATTGACAATTCCTGGATGCTTCAGGAAATTAGTTCAAATATGTAATTGCTCGTCTCAATTTAAAAACTGCAAATCTTGAATAGCATCTCAAGCAGAATTAGTTCCACGCCACAAATTCACTGTATGAACAACAAACTGGGTAGATATCACGAAAGCTAGTGCTTCAGCTTTAACAATACAATTTTGGTAGTTTAGAAAGTAAAATACACTGCACGCAACACAACTTGGCACTGTTCTTACAAAGTAAGAGATAGAAGAATAACAAGAACATAACTAATCCTAGCTGCTTCTGAAATTATCACGCTTCTCATGTTGCCAACCATAGCCCTGTCCATCATGGCTTATATCACCAGAGTAGTGTAGGCCCTCTCTCTGTAGTCATGACATATGATGAGGTAAAGGCGGGGGTAGTGGGAGGGACATAGATTGTGGCATACCCTTGCTATCTCTGATGTCCTTGGAATTACTACTCTGTCCATCTTCCAATCCTCTGTTGGCTGAAGGAGGGGGTGGCAGGTTTGAGGGCATTACACTAGAAGTCCTTCCATAGTCTCCTTGAAAAAATACATCTCTTCCTTGAGGATCAGCAACATTGACAAAATAATCTGGAGGATGTTGAACTGCATGGGGTCAAACAACCCAGCTAGCTACCCCATATTCCATGGATGAGGGTAATTTTCTCGAAAATTCATATTTCCTACAGCGCCAGGTGGAAAACATAGCAAAGACCCTTGTTCTGATCCCCTTTCATGAGTTGATTCTAGCCTAGGTATCTCAACTAAAGCAGTACCATAAAATGGTTAGGTTCCATCAGGCGCAAACTGCGAATAACCAAATTGAGGAGCCAAAGTTTGATTTGAACTCATAGGCACAACAAATCCATGAGGTTGGGGCATGTGCATTGGATATTCAGGAAAAGGGGAACTCCCCATAATTCCTTGCTGCTTGTCTGGAAAGTGAACTAGATCTGACTGCAATGAAACCTGTGCATTAAAACTTTTCTGAGGTAACTAGCTCTGCATGCCAGGCCTTTCAAAGCTTAGAGGAGGTTTACTATTAGACTCTTACTCTAGTGGATGATTTTGGACTGAACCTGTGAAAGATGGCTTTTGTTGTATTAAAGGCCTAGGAGGCTGTTGGTCTCTATTTTGAGAATTAAGAGCATTGTCTTCATGATCATATACCTGACAACCTGAACTAGGAGAAAATACAGGCCTAGGTAGTGCTGGCACTGTAGATTCAGATGCTGCAAGTTTTCTAGCACTAGCATATTCTGGAATATTTCCATCTTTTTCTGCATGAATGAGATCACTGTTAACCTTATAAATATGAGATTCAAATTCAGTCTTATTCAGAAAGGATTGGAGACAATGCGGAGTTGCGCAAACGAAGACCCCTTCTAGCTTTCTAATTGTCTGAATCTTCTGAATGCATTCATCACAGTTGAATAAAACAAATATAGTTTGGATTCCATATCATTAGATCAGTGAAACAAGTATGGAACAGGTAAAGACAAACTAACCAATCTAGGGGAGGGAGACCTTTCTTTCTGGTGGGTCGCTCGGAATCTTCCAGCCCCTGCCACCCTCATCACCCCCTTCAGCTTCTCTTTATGAGATAGCTTTCTTTGCTTTACACCCCTAAAAATCTCTAATGGAAAATTATATTTATTTTGCTGCTAGTTTCAAGTCTTTCGACATTGAAAGAATTTTGAGTGCTCATGGGTGCTGGTACGAATGGATGAAAAGAAGTAGGAATACAATTACAAGGACAAAATTTAGCAAAGAAGCCATGGAGTGGATAGTTAAGGTCTTGAAAGAGGCTTCCTAGACATATGGTAACTCAATATGAAGGTGGAGGAAGACTAATGACATGGAGGTTTAGTGTGCACGTAATTACAACAAATATGGGAGGTACATCATCCTGATAAGCGTGAGAGGATGACAAAGGGCAGTTCTAATAATCCTAGAACTAACATTCAATGCAGGGCGGGTTGACATTGCAGAGAAGGTGGCCAGGTTCTTAAGCCTCCACAAAGTGGCTACAAAAATAGAGATGTCGAAACCTAGTGTTGAAGAAGTATCCTATGCTGAGGCGGTAAGGCAATCAAGGTGGGAGAGTAAAATAGGAAGAGAAAACAAAATAGAAACATCAATAAAGAAGGAAAGAATCATCAAAATTAAAGAACCCATGTGCAAATACAATGAAGTTCTTAAAAGAAGCCTTGCAAGGGAGTTTAATGCAAAGGCGACTCTGTCAGAAGTCAGAAGCTGGTCCCTAAGGGCACGGAAACATTCGTATGGTCTGAGTGTTTATGAAATGGAGAATAATTATTTTCTATTCGAGTGCAGCTCTGGGAATCAAGCTGAATAGATCATGGAAGAAACCTGGGAATGGAATAAGATCCCTCTCTCTTATTTGGTGGAATTCGTTGGCCACCACTATAGAGGGTTCGAAGGGAATTGAGTCCACCTGGGTGAGAATTATAGGCTTGCCTTTGCATCTATGGTCTCACACCACATTCAAATCATTGAGGACTGTTGCAGAGGGTAGTGAGAAATAGAGGAGGAAACCACCCTTCTCAATCATATCAAGTAGGCAAGGATTAAGGTGAAGGGTGATGACAACACTATTTAGAGGGAGATTGGCATCGAAAATAGGGGATTTATTTTCAAGATGCAGTTGTGGGTTGAGTCACCGGCGAGAACTATGGTCGAAGAAAGAGAAAGTAGCACTACTTTTACCCAAAAGTCTTTTAAAAATTCTCTAATGGTCAAAGGGGTACACACTGACAAGTTACAGATGACAAGGACTTCTCATAGTTCACATGGGAACCCATGTGATCTGCCAGA
>JAOTQJ010118125.1:0-10733 GCA_025642045.1 Solanum sejunctum
AAAGTCAGCGGAAACAGAGGCGGGTGACCTCATTAGCATTCTAGATAGGTCATGTTCACAAGAAAAGGGGTTAAAAGTATTTTAAAGGAACGAAACTATCATCAAAGATGAACTGTAACAAGGTTTGAACATTACAACATGTTGTCGAATGAAACAAAAAACAAGATCATTTGGACATTAGCCTTGACTCTTAACAACTTAGCAGTGATCAAAACGATAATAGCAACACCTTCAACCTGTATAAGTATTAGGCTTGACAAGGTTGGGAAACATTCAACCACAATCAACAACATATCACAGCGCTGGCTCGGCATAACAGAGCATTCCCAGTTAGAATTCAGCTAATGCAAGCATAAATAACCTCGATATAGCTTCAGCAAACACATTCAGTCATAATACATGAGACTCGAACAAAAAAGAAAGCAAGATTGGGATATTACCTTTACGGAACAGCGAGCTGGGATGATGAGCTTGAACGGGATTTCAACACTTAATCGAACTTTGTTTTGAAAATTCTGACTTCAAAACTAGAAGTTCCTCACTAAGCTTCTCTAAAAATATGTTTACTTTAAGAATAAGAATTTCGTGTATTTGAAGGTTCGAATCCCCTAAAACAACGAGGATAAGGGGATACCTATAGGAGAAAATGGAGGTTGTTTCTGAGGGAAAACTTGGATAAAATTTTGGTTTTGAATTTGAATTTGAACGTTGAGGAGGGGTCGTTGTCGAGTTTTGATCATTGGTATTGGTTGATGAGTTTAGAACTTGGTTGCTAAAGCTTTTGCTGTGGGGTTTGTAGACTATCGCTTGGGTAAGATGATAGAGATGCTAGCCGGGTGTCGTTTTGCTAGTCAAAAGGGCTGCGTTGCTGAAGCTTGCCTGTGTCTCTGAGCTTTGCTATTTGGGGAAGAAGATGCGTAGGGGAGAAAGAGGGGCGCGTGAGGTTTATGCTTGTGACTAAGTGTGTATCTATTAAAAGAGAAAGGGGGTCAAAGGGGAACTTGGGCTAGGTCAGATGAAGGCAAATGGACCAGAATTTGGTCCAATAAAAAGCTGAAAATGGATTACATTGGGTAAGGGTATTCGATTTAAAACTTGGCCACTTCAATTACGATTTCGACCAATTGAAGGTAATCGAATTGAATTCGATTGACTAATTTGACTAGACGATGAATTAATACAAAATAATTAAAGAGCTTTCAATATTATCAACATGAAATAATTAAGAATAATAACTCCTAAAGTAAAAAATTAAAATTTATTTGAGAAAATGTCTTTTTGCATTTTCGAAAGCTAATTATTTCAAATTGTTAAAAATTAAAAGTTCGATGATTGATTTGTACCGTAGAGGGTAAAAATTGGATGTCAATAGCTGTCTTTTTCTTTGAGTATGAACGATGAAAGAGATCGTGGACAAAGAAACTTGACTAATGCAATTTTAGCCGACCACATTTCATCTTCTGGAAAGCTTTTAGTACGGACTCTGAGAAATTATGGTCGAACCCTTGTTTTGGGTTTCCTACATATCTCAGGTTGCATGAGAATTCAGGCCACTTATATTTCAAAACGTTTGATTTCACGCACGATTCTAAAAGAATTCAAAAGCTATCCCAATATCAAATTATGGAGAAATTAGAAAGCTTGGAAATGAGATTTTAAGATTCAATGTTGGAATATAGCCGAGTTTTTAAAATTGAGCTCGCCTACATATATTTAGACTTAAGAATTAGGATGCTTGTAGTTCGACTTTATCGGTTGAAGGAGAAATCTCTTATTCTGAGATAACCTCTAGTCAAGAGGAGTTACAAATAAATCGAATTACGAAAAAGAGGTTTGTGACCTCTTAACCATAATTGTAAAGCTCTTCACATTCATAATTGAGAACTTACACAGATATAATTTTCAAAATTCTTGGTATATTGTCACTCGGATCAGAAGATTTCCTCAGGTGAGAGTTGAGATTATCCAAAGGCGAAACTGAAAATTACCGAACTCAAAGAAATACCCACAGGCCTTTTGACAGGGGTGTGGTTGGATTGTGGTGGCAGTAGCTTCCCAACTCGCGTACAAGGGTTTGATGGCCCCCTTCAGACTATGTCCTAGTTCGCTGCTAAGAAAAAATTCCACGTTGTGCTATATCCTACTTGATGATGTCCACACCTGCGATTGGGAAACAAAATGGCGCTCTGGGTGTGACTGAAAAATAAAATGGCGCTCTGGACGCAACTTGAAAATAAAATGGCGCTCTGGACGCAACTAAAAAATAAAATGGCGCTCTGGGCGCAACTGAAAAATAAATGGCGCTCTGGGTGCAACTGGAAAATAAAAGGTGCTCTGGGCGTAGCTAAAAAATAAATGGCACTCTGGGCGCAATTGGAAAATAAAATGGCTCTTCGGGCGCAATTGGAAAGTAAATGGTGCTCCAGGCGCAACTGAAAAATAAAATGGCGCTCCGGGCGCAACTTGGAAGTAGATGGTGCTCCGGGCGCAACTTGAAAATAAATGGCGCTCTGGGCGCAATCGACAAATAAAAGGCGCTCCGAGCGCAACTGGGAAGTAAATGGCGCTCTGGGCGCAACTGGAAAATAAATGGCGCTCTGGGCGCAATCGGAAAATAAAAGCCGCTCTTTGCGCAACTGAAAAATAAATGGTGCTCTGGGCGCAACTGAAAATTGAAAGGCGCTCTAGCGCAACTGGGAAGTAAATAGCGCTCTGGGTGCAACCAGAAAATAAAAGGTACTCTGGGCGCAACTAGAAAATAAATGGTGCTCTATGCACAACTGGAAAATAAAATGGCGCTCCGAGCACAACTGAAAGATAAAATAGTCTTATCGGTGATGAATGGTAAAATGGACCTGACTCTCTCTGCGATGCGTGAGATGTGATAAATTGCTGAGTATTTGAGTGAGACGGAACTATATACGCCTCGGCTATTCTTTTGTAGATAAGACCTGCGAAAGTTTTCCTGCATCCATAGAAAATTTCTTAGCTTCAAAATGAACTGATCTGTGTTGATTCTTCGGTTGTTTGCCCCTCGTCTTGTTGCCCGATGAACCGCTTTGATCTCACACCTCTTGGTAGACAGAAAGTAGAAAATACGCATTACAATAATTTTAAGAAAAAGTCTTTTGAGAAAAGATCACTGCCAATTGTGAACATTTTTGGCTTTTGACATAGATTCCTTGATGTGTCGCGCTTGTCTTGAATTCCTGATCGGGCTGAGATCCTTAAGACGACTCTCAGATTTGTAACAATGCTTAGCGAAATTTTGAGGGCAACTTCAAAATTTCTGTCCCAGTTTAGATATTGTCAGGGATTAATAGCTTGTCATAAGCACCTTGAGAATTTTTGAGATCTTTCTCAAAAATTCTGTCCCAATTGAAGTTTTACCATGCTCTGAACTTTGATTTGTTGAAGAGAGACCTCTTTGCTCAGAATTTTTTAGTTCCTCTTAGAAATTCTGTCCCAGTTTCCTTTATGGGAGTATGACCAAGCCATTGTGGTGCCTATGTATCCTATTGTGGCAGGAATCAGGTCAAACGTAATCCCCTCGGGAGATAGATAAAAATACAAATTTGAAATAAGAAAATGACTGAGGCCGACATAGACCGGCTACGCATCTCATTCTTGAGAATTCAGGTCAAACGTAGTTCCAAAGTAAAAAAGAATAATAAGAAGGATAAGGGAATGACTGAGGTCGACATAGGCTGCCTACGTATCTCATTCTTGAGAATTCAGGTCAAACGTAGTTCATTACAAACAAGAATAACCTGATAATAAACATAGAAATGATTATAAGCAAATTATGCAATTACAGGAAAAGAGATGAAAAAAAACTTTGAATCTCTAGATACAGTGTCTTTTGATAGCATATGAGTTGATCGTCAAATTATGGTGAGCGATGCTTGTGCTAAATCCTGACACGTCGCTGCGTGATCAGGTGAATATGTTGACATACTCTTCAACAAGTTGATCAGTCTTTTCTTCCAGTCTCTATCAAATGAATACTGATTCTGACTTTGCTGGTGTTTTTATTTTCTCAAATTTCCAGTTTCAAGCTTGAGCGTTTCAATTTTGACAAATGGCTCAGATTTCACGATCTGTTTATTGTATTTCCTCAGATTCATTGTCATCTGCTTCATTCTGTTCATTCAGCTTTTGACATGACGTATCATTGGCAGGTCTAAAATTATTTAAACTGAAATTATAAACATAGTTAGATAAGAAGTAATTGAAATGATAATATGAATAGTATGTGCAATTTAAAATATATGGAGGCTTTCATTTAAAGAAAGTGCAAACTTTGGTCATGACCATGGGTCAATCTGCCTTTTGGGATATTACGAGAGAAATTAAAACAAAATTAAACAAGAGTGAAATAGCAAGGTAAAAGATGGGTCATGGGCCTCCGCCGGACTATAACTTATTTTTAAGACGAGTAATTTAGCAATTCTTCGTCTACCAAGACAAGTAGGGGATCAACACTGAGGTGGACGTCTCTCTCTACTCTTGGTCATCCGGTTTTGCACCTCAAAAACTTGATGTTTGGTTTGTTTCATCATCATCAATTGCATCAATTTCTTCAAACAGGTCCCAGATCCCTCCCCCAAGACTATCATCACCTATGCATTCTCGTACTGGAAATGACTGATACAGATGCGTTACTGGCCGGGCCAAGGCTCGATCATCCTTCTGATTCTGCATCTCCCACTCATCTTCCCCCAAGACAGTGTATCTTAGGCCAAATCTTGACTGTTTTGATGGCAATGGAATAGACTCAGTAATACCCTGCAAGTGCCTCCCTAACCCAAAACCAGGTTTAACTTTTGGTGCCGTGGAAATCACTTCATAAGGTATTAAAATCTCCATCTTTGGCTTCTTGGTGATATTTAGAGATGCCACACTTTTCTCTAAACTTATAGACCCATCTGGCACTATCTTCTTAGTTGTACACCAATCCTCTTCTCTTTCAATCATACTAGTAATGTTCTCACCATGATCAGACCAAGGATTCTTGTTGACATCGAAAGCGACAGTCTGAAGAACAACCATGTCATGATTAATTAAATCCTGAATTTTATGCCTCAGATTTATGCAATCTTCAGTATCATGTTCAACACTGTTAGAGTGGTAAGCACAAGTCTGATCACCTCTGAAGAAACGAGAATTAGTTTCCGCGGCTCTCGGAGGGGCGGGCTAGATCAATCTTGCAGCTGACAATCTTTCAAATAGCTTTGTCCGACTTTCAGCAAGTGGAGTGAATACCCTAGGGGGTTTTCTATTTGCATTTAGGTGAGGAGGGTTATAGTTATTTTGTGGGGCCGGAGGTACTCGATGATAATTGGGATAGTTTCGACGGGGGTGTGTAGGGGTCTGGAATCTTGGGTATGGCTGTGTTTGGTGATTTGATGGTGGGGTTTGGGAATTTGTGATTGCGTAACTGGGAGAGGAATTCTGATAAGTTGGTAGGATATGGGAGCAACTCGGCGATGGAGATTGGCAGTTTGGGATGATGTTTGGATATTACAAGGAGCGATAATGGGGAGGAGGGGTTTGGTAATTTACGGGTGGAGTGTGGTATCCTGATTGAGCATGAAAGACGGAGAATGAACTTGGGGTAGGTTGAAAATGGATTTGAGGGGGTGTGGACTTTCTGGGGTGGTTGCTAGGGGTTCTCTTTTTGTCTCGTAATCCGAAGACAACTAACATATCTTCTTTCTTTTTCCTCAACATCCCAGACGTTCCAGCTAAATTCGATATATTGGTGATCTTGCTCGTTTTGAGTCCATCTTCAATATTCTCACCAATCTTAACTATATCAGCGAATTTTGCTCCAACGAGCAACATCATTTTTTCATAAAACTCTGGCTCCTGGGAGCGCACAAACACTTCGATAATCTCTTTTTCAGGTATGGGAGGACGCACTCTGGTTGCATTCTTCCTCCATCTATAGGCGTATTTCTAATAACTCTCGGTTGACTTCTGTCTAATCTTCTCCAATGAATAGCGGTCTAGCACTATTTCAACATTATAAGCAAAATTTTCAACAAAAGCTTTGGCCATGGCACTCCAATTGGCCTATTTGTTTATGTCCTGGGAGGTAAATCATTCTAGGGCCTCTGCGCTTAGACTTCGGCTGAAAAGCCGCATCAGCAACACTTCATTTTTCCCGACACGCACCAGCTGATCATAATACACCCTCAGATGGGCCAGGGAATTTCCACTTCCGTCAAAAGTGTTGAACTTTGTTATTTTGAACCCTTCTGGAAGGTTCAGATCTGGGTGCATGCACAAAATCTCATAATCCAAACTCACAATGTCAGGTACATAGCGAAATTGCTTCATAGCTTTTGCAATCTCTTCCCTTATATTCAATTTGGCCATATCTTTCTTGGCCTTCCATTTTTTCTCCTTGTTTTCAGAATGGTTAACATCAGAGTAAGTGGCGTGAGTAATTTGTGGATTGGTAAGGATTGGGATATGGAAAGGGATTTTAAGAAGCACAATGTGGGTGGCAGGTGGGTTGTATTGGTTCGGGGGTTGTCTCTCAGGAGGGATTATCTGAGGGTGGGTAGAGTAGGCAATTTGAGAGAAACTGCAAACTTGGGCAATATTTGGGTTTTGGAGAGGTGCTTGGGGATAAATATTAGAAGGTTCTGTGTCAGGGGTAATTAAGTCGATGACAGGCGAAGCTTGAACGGGGGTACTCGATGGATTTGTTGAGATAGGGCTAGGTTGATTAGATTGATTTGGAGAAGGAAAATAAAATGGGGGCCTCCCGTCATCTGGACCAGGAAGATTAGCAGTGATCACCAAATTTGCTAACTCTTGAGTCTTCTTCATTTCCATCTTCATGTCAACGATTTGTTGCATCAACTGTGCAATCAGTTTGTTCTGTTGTGTGATAATGGGATCTATCACAATGATCTCGGTCGGGCTTGCATCATCATTGTTGTCTGTCATTTTTCCTTTCTATTGGCTTTGATCAGGGGAGGGATCTTTATGGACTTTGCATCTAGTGAAATAAAGATGATCGGCCAGCTTTATCAACACAGATCAATTCTAAGTTACCTGTTGAATGAAAATAACTCAAAAGATAAATGTGTTAGTCCTTATTCATATTAAAAAATGCAAAATATTACACAAAAGAATAAACACATAATAGTTGCATTATTTAAAGACATACTAACCCATAAAGATAGGAAAATGACTAAAGTAGGTGAAATGTTGCTTGTTCAAATTCAGGATTTGTGAATTAGGGAGATGTTTTAACAATATCTCCTCACTTTTTTGAAATTGGTGATTCTTTTGTAAAAAGGATGATGAAAGAAAATAAGGTTTTTTTTTCTAGAATGTAGGGCCGAGCCTTGAAAGGCTGCCTACATATCTCACGAAGGAGAAATCAGGCCCTACATAGTTCGGCCAGCTTGAATCTTTTCCAGATTGAAATGAAAAAGTTCACGCTTGTCAAATGAATGAGTAAAATTTTAGAATTTTGAGAGTGGAGTTTGATTTTGTTGAGACACTTGAGACTCGGAGAGTATTTGGACGAACTTTTGATAGTGACTTGATTTATATGCTTAGGGGATTCTAGAAATTTTCGAAAAGGAGTGGACTAGGAGTCTTCAAACAGAGGAACATAATCACACAAACAATTATAAAATACATCACGTAAACAGATATTGCGTGTTCTAAACAAATGACCCTTTTGTGCCAAGGGTGGGCCTAACGATTTGAAGGATGTATACGTAATTTTAAATGTTCCATAGCCCCAACAATATTTATACAGGCTTTATGAATGAGCTTAATGGGGATACAAAATATGGGAAAGGGATACAAAAATAATCAATCCCACGCAGGGGTATAGTCCTAAGCTAAACTTTCGTGGAAGATTTCTTCTTCTTGGACTTCTCGGCGTCTCTGAACATCTTTGGATGGGATACAATGTAAACAACCCTCTTTTGATTAAAATATGTTATTAAAATGAACTCCCAACCCCGAGGGGCAAAGGTTCGTCAAACAACATATACATCCTTCAAATATAAACACATAAGCATGATCGTCCATTTGGGTCGGGACCACTTTAAACTCAAGGTGGTCTTTCTAATGAGCCTAACACGCCTAACGTGTTGGGTCGTCTTAGACAAATGATCCTAAAAGGATTTTGGGTTCTGTCTGTACTAGGTGTCTAGGAGTGGGTTTCGAATGGACCTAAAATTCGGGCAAACAACCTAGGCTGGAAATTATGACAACCATTAGACGCCTTACAAACCAATAAATTGCCACTTATTCCGACAAAGGGTTAAGTATTTGGAAATCCGGCTGCAAGTTCGCAAAACCTTCCTCCCAAATACAAAGATATAATAGAAAGTGTCATGAAATGCAAATGACTATTTAATATCAAATTTAAACAAATAAAGCAAATAAGGAAATATAACTAAACAAATTGAATAGTTAGTCAACCAACCTAATCTAATGATTAGAATCTAATTGAAATTCCCAATAGAGTCGTTATTTCTGTTAATTCAAAAAAATGACTTTTTCTTTATTTTTCAAAAAATTCAATTTAATACTTAATTAATTTAAGTATAAAATAAAATTACCGAAAATTGAAAGAAGAGAGTCATCACCTAATTTTAAGAATAACTAAGAAACCAATAAACATTTAAAAAGACCTAACAGAAAAATCTTTTTAAAAATACCAAAGGAAGGGTTTGAGTTCAATTTTTCACTTTGAAAAGAACTTAATCACTCAAAATGTCCGCTAACATGAGGTTGACCAACGATTAGAAAATTGACTAACTTTTTAAAATTTGATTGATTTTGAAAAAGTTGACTAGTTTAAAAATTGAGTAATTTTGAAAGAATTGACTGAAATTGAAAGAATTGATGAAATTTGAAAAATTGACTAACTTTAAAATGGACTAAAGTTGAAAATTTGACTAAGTTGGAAGGAATTGACTAAGATTGGCAAAGAAGTGACTAAGTTTGAAAATTAGCTAATTTGAAAAAGAAATTGACTAGTATTTGACCCATTTTGAGGGAATTTTTATCAAAATAAATTGTAGAAAGTAATTTTAACACTAAGAAAATAACAAAAAAAAAAGAAAAGTAATTAACACAAAGGCAAACAAATTGGGGAAAATTAATTAAATTAATTAACAAACAAGTTATACATATAAGTTAGAGTTAGTTAACATCACAGATATATAGACATAATAAAATAATGAGAAATGAATAAAACACTAAAATATTGGACTTTGCAGGCCTAATAAATTCATGTTCAACTGCTGCTTTATTGGGCTCTTTGCCTCTTTATCCTTGGATTATTGTTGCGTATATCACATGTATATTAGTGTGTATAGTGCAATTCTTGCTTCCCCGAACCTCTATAACAACTTCTTTTCCATATGAAAGGGCTGACTCGATGAGGAAAAGACTTGGGCCTCCGTGGCCCAAGAAATGCAAAATGGAGAGCTCAAAATAGGCTAGGAGCATTATTCATGCAAAGAAATAAAATTAAAGATTAATAAGAGATTCAAATTTATCAATACTGACAACATAACGGGAGTATACTGATTCTCATAAAACAAAATGAAAAGCAAGACATTTTGACTCCAAAGCAGTAGCTAAACAAACATAAGTAGCAATCAAAGGAAAAGGCATGTCGGACAGGATAGTTGAAACAAGGAATTAAGGACGGGAAAGGGGATAGGAATGAGCCTGCAAAAGAAAAAAAAAGATTCAAATTAAGAAAGTAATCTAAGGAGGTAGTCAGTGTTGAAACGATTAGCTAAAACATGAATGAAAATGGGACATCACCGGGACAACATTCTCTAGGATGACAAGTAGAAGATTGGCGACAAATATCGCTTAAAATGAAACAAAAAGTTAGAAGAATTCACAATTCAAAACTAACCACAACCTTAAAACAACACTAAAATTGGAAAATGGTCAAACTAACTTGAAAAACATAATAACATCATAACTACAGCAACAATTTCATGATAAGCAAGGATAAAACTACCAGCAATGCCATCTTTTCCTTCACTGTAACCCCAAAACAAGCTCTTGATTAAAACTAAATCATGTAGTCAAGGAAACATCCTAAACATTAGGCCCTAAATTCATGTTATTACGTAACTAAGAAAGAGACTCTCAAGTCAAGGAACAATCTCAAAAAGAAACCAACATTGGAACAATAGCTTCAGTGAATTCCAGTCAAACTAGGTGCAATTCTTTAAAAAAAAACTTTGATATAGTTTCAGGATTTGTTTCCCATGAAGAGATCAGATAAAGTAGGGAATATTAAATTTAAACAAATGGATGAAAGAAGTACTTTTAACTACCTGACAAAATTTAGCTAACGAAACAAGACTGTGAAAATATCACACATAAATCACAATGGGAAGCCATAGCTCTTGACAATGAGATAAACTGAAAAGCCTCTGAGTAAAAGAACAGTCATTTCTACGCAGAAGTATGCTACTATTGGCATTTTAACAAATGATAACAAAGTTTAAGTAAGGAAAGCATAACAAATTAGTCATTAAATCACTAGATTATGCAATTTTGCTTCTCTTGAAACATTGAAAGAGGCTGAGCGTCAAAGCATAAATCCTGACATGTGCTAAAATGAGATTGAGGCATAACATGTATCCATTTAAAACCGACATATCACCATAGACTCGACAACAGTTAGTTCTTAACAGAAAATATATTTTTTAAAAAAA
>JAOTQJ010118146.1:0-10731 GCA_025642045.1 Solanum sejunctum
TTCTATTTTTAATCCAATCGAGGACTTCCGACTCAAACTTAATTATGCACCGTAGATATACTTAAGTTTAAATTACATGATCTCTACAATAATATTTTCCAATTGGATAATTATCCTTAATTTAAAACAAACGGGGTCTAACATACAATCATTATTAGAAGCATTCACAGCCCAACACTAAACACCTATATATATATATACACACACATACATATATCTATATATCTATATATATGTACATATCTATATCTATATCTATATCTATATCTATATCTATATATCTATATATCAATACACACACGCACCTTGCTTAGAACTTTCGATAACAAACAAACTCGAAATATTTATACTTTAGCTTAGTTTAGAGGTGACGAAAGCCTAGCCTACTGGGAACCAAATTCATACGCTTCAGATCAATCCACGTGAGATTTTCCCCTCCTGATTGCCGAGAAATGCTTCTCAGCAGTTAAACATAAATCACAATATAAAAATGACTTTATTGGCTATAATATCTTAAGTAATGGGTGCAAATAAATTAATTGTGACTAAAATGGAAAAAATAGGGCCCATGCCTGAAATATCAAACCAACTCCCATTAAATAGTTGCTACATCACCTCGAGTCTATAGCCAAAAATTAAGCTCAAAATGAGGTTCAAAACAATGAGAAACAACTCAAAAATTACATTACATTTCTTATCGCAAAACCTTTACATATATCATCTCTATTCTCAAATTCCTTTGAAATATGACCAAATCAACAGTATCTAAATATATCAAGGCATAAGTCTCACAAATTAGTCCAGTTTAGACTTAAATTTTACTTAATTTTGATAAAAATGGCCAAGATATCCTAGCTTGAAGTTTCTGAAAATTTACGATAATACATTCAGAAAAAAGATACTTTTACCTTAAAATATGTGCCAAAGTTGAAATCCAAGGTCCCCATAAAATTTCATACAATTTAGCCTTGTGATCGCCTAATCGAATATGAAATGCCAAAGTTATGGCTGACCAAAGTTTTAACATGCTTCCTTTGTGACCTTGCTTAAATATAGGCTGCCACCCCCTTTCCATTAGCCTCACCGGACTGGGGAAAGTTCTGTAGACATAGGCGTCATAAACTAGCCCTTCGCTAATATAAGCCTGGACACTCGAACACGAGGCTATGCTAGCCTATGCTTGTCGCGCATGCGGGCAGCCTTTTGCGTACATAGAGGTCTCTTTAAAACTTCTTCGAGGAGTTTAGGTCTCATTCGATGTTAGTTTTCCACAAACCAACTATGCAACCACATCAATTTTGACATTCAGATCTAACAGTGAGGTTAGAACTTCCAATTGAAATTGTTAAGATAAAATGAGAGTCCCATTTCTTTTCGTCTAATTTTAGCTAAAAGAATCGAGGGGGCCACAATACATATGAAAGTTTTGAGTTGTCCAACGAAAGGTCATTCTAGATTAAATTCGACATTTCAAAGCTGACCACACTATTAGAATTTCCTTTTGAGCATATCTCCCTAGGTTATCATTAAAAAATGACTTTTTAGCTTATTAATTATTGAGCCAATTTTACAAGTTCTCAATTAAACTCACATGGGAACCCCCATCGAGCCAACCATGCTTCTAGCTTATTTTGTCCATTTTGAAGCTAGTGGAATCGTCAAAATTCTACTCTAAGGCCATTTACTAGGACTTTACAAGAAAACTCATTTTATAGTTATAATCCTCCATTTAACTCGAAAAATTGAATATATCTCAAATAATTCACTCAATAACAAAACTAGAAACTTCCATAAGTCAAAAGTGGCCCAAGGTTACTATGCACATGCTCAACTTGGTAAGATATTTGCGGAAAACTCCAAAATAACCTAAAGGGTCATTACCTTATACTTGAGAAATTAAAAGGAAATCGAGTTGGTTGTGGGCCCTATGATGAAACTGATCCATGGGTGAGGATCCATATGCTTAGATGAGGAAAAGAAAATTAGAAGATATTGACCTTGAATCCTTGTAAAACTTGAAATCCTACTTGCTTCAATAGGGAATCCTTCAGAGAGAGAAATCAAAAAAGATTTTAGGAGAATATTTGGAGTGAATGAGAGTGAATATGTTTTAAATGGATTTAAGGCAATTAGTGGTAGTTGTATGGTCAAAATGATGTAGTTTAGGGCTTAATCAAGTAGAAAATAAAGAAAAAGCAATTTATTAAAAGCTGTTGATGTCACGCCCAAAGTTCCGTTAAGGCGGATTGGCACCCGTTGCCGATAAGGCTCAGGAGAACCAACCTGTATCCATACGCTTTCTTACATATTATAAGGAATTTCTACATTCAACATACCTTTAAGAAAGTAAACAGTAATAACAAGTCAAAAGAAAATGCATATGGCTAGGCCGTTGGGGCCACATTGTCTAAAATATGAGACATGACCACACTTTAATTTACATAGTCTACAAAGCCTCTAGATAAGAAAAAGTATTTGATAATGGTCGGGATAGGCCCCGCCTTGACTAACTATACAATACAAAAATATAATCTCTAGACACACAATGCTTCGAAGCAACCTAGAACTTGGTAACAACAACTGGATATCCTGTACTCCTATTGGGGAGATCTACTAGCACCTGTACCTGCAGCATGAAATGCAGGTCTCCATTATGGGACGTCAATTCAAGATAATGTACTGAGTATATAAGGTAGGAAATACTGTATATGAAGTAACAACTTAAATGAAACTATGCACTGGTGTAGGACAAGAGACCACCTTTAGTTATACTGTTGAATCATGTACTTTATGTTCCTTTTATTACTTTACCTTTATCATATAATCTATGTACAACAAGTAATACAATGACCAGCTGATCAGTGGTAAATCTATATCGAGATCAATCCTGGATAGGCTTTTCCTTTCATCCCTTAAGCTACCCCCTGTGATAGGATCGACCCTGGCTAGGTGATTCTTCCACCCTTCGGGTTACTACTAATCAATAAGCAATATACTTTGTCTTTCAATTACTTTTGAGATGATTCTTTTGGTGCTCATAATATTGGAGATATAGGACTGTATATACAACACATGACATGTAAATAATCACAAAAGACAATACCACAATGAAAGGAGTAAGTTACACAAATAATGAAATGCATAGGAGGTAGAACAACACATGAACTTTATTTAATAGAATGAATTCATATATCTTGGTATCCAAGTATGTAGATAGATTTAAAAGTGACTATGTATGGGAGCATATGTAGATATGAAAGATTTGAGATACGGTTAATAGTTGTGTCCGAGTTGGTAAGTGCCTTTATGTGCCAAGGAGGGATCTATGTTTCATGCCAAATAGTATGAAATCAAGTATCCTTACATACCTCACTATATGACCTCACTATTATCTTGATATAACCTTCCATTTCTCCAACTATTTATCTACAATATATTAGGTAATAAAACTAGCATTGGAAGCTAATAAATACATCTTGACAGCCCAATCTCATAAAAAAACAACATACAGGCAGCAAGCGGATAATTATAAACTCGAGCATATTCTTTCAACCTTTCCACCCCTAATCATATTTTATAATACACATTATCATATATATATATATCTTATATAACCTAGTTTAGTGCCATAACAGCCTTACAACAGCCCACAAAGCATAACATATAACAATTCTACACAACATACAAATAGACAGCATAACGTTACATTCCTTCGCTATATTTTGACGTCGATAATTCCAAACTTGTTCCAACTTTAATGAAATAGTACCAACCATATATACACATAAAACTAATACTAAAGTAGTCCTAAAAACTAGGTGGAGGATGTGAGACCATAGTGCTCAATCAATCAGCCCACAAGTTCCTATTAAGAGCACAATTTTGAAATCACACAAGAACTCACTTTCGCGGACTATAAAAATGGTGAAATAGCCTTTATACATCATTATAGAACTAATAATCATTAATAATAGTAGCCTCACTTCATAATCAATCTAACCAAAAAAAGAAATGCTTCCAAATAAACATGAAAAATGTACAATAACTTTTGGAACACATGTTGTCCAATAATTTCAGCAAAGGTATAATCAACTTAGCCTCTTGTTTTATATAAGAAAAACATACTAAATATATAAGTATTCTTAATTACCTTTATCCTCAAGGTGTAAGTCTTCTCCAAGAACCCTAAAAGTCTCTTGTGGATGCTTGCAAAGTCAAGAAAGAGTTGAGAGAGAACTTGCAAAACAATCTGATTTTTGTTGTTCAAGTTAAAATGGCTTATGGGAGCTGTTTTAAACCCTTTTTAAAGGGTTACTTTCGCCTACCTTCTAAGGCATTTTTAGTCTTACTTTATTAATATGGTGATGCAGAATCTTGTCCCTTTCACTCAGGCCTTATTGGGTTCAAATTGGTTGGGCCTGTGCTGCCTATTTTCCCCTTTCTCTTAGTTAGTTTGGGCCTAAATTATCAAAGAAATTGTGATGTCTTTGGGATCTCTTAATATCCTTCTTAGGATAAACATATAGTCCATCTATGATGCTAAAACATGGGCTAAAGGTTCACCCTTAATACAAACTTTATTCATAATCGAACTTGGAGAGATTCGACGTTAGGCCTCGTCTCCGTCTAGCTAGTAAATTTATGCTAAGCAAGTAGGTGACTCACCTACTAGTTTCCTAAGTCCTACAATCACCTTATCTCTCTCACTTTATTAAATTCCATGATCTCCTTAATTTGACTTAAAACTTGTATACACTTGACCCTCTTAAGTGTTAGATGTACATATCACCATCTAATTTGAGATTCAAGCACTTTTAAAAATAGGCGCTAATTTGATCAATCCATATCATGTTTCATGTGCATAGGACTAGTACATGTAAGGTGTGGTGTGTTATAGTTTACCTCAATCTATGAGCCGGTTTACAAGTAGTAGATTATACTATGACTCGTGACCATGGGTTTCGTCCTAGTTACACTTTTGGGCTTCTGAAATGGTTTTGATCCTTATCTATGAACCCACTTCTATGACCCATAATTCCTTTTTGGGTTGTAGATGACCCTTATAATTCTTTAAATATTAAAACTTCACCTCACAAGATCTAAACTACAAGCTTAAATTATGGCCTATCATTCAGACTACAAGTCATAAAGATAGCTCGCAGATGACCCTTCCAAATTTCAGAAACTTGTTTTATCCCATTGTCTACGAGCACTCTTCTATGGCTTGTAGACCCTTTTACGAGTTATGAAATACCCTTTGTACCTTGACTTTCAAATTCAAAATTTCAATAAGTTACAACCCAGACCATGAGACCTATTAACTGCTTGTGAATCAAACCATGAGCCATAGATGGGCTCATACTTTCCTGCCCGGAAATAATTTTTTACAACTTTTCCCATTTCTATCTTTCAACGTATGGGATGTTACAGTATGAGTGTCTTTTCACTAGTATAAACTCTCACTCGCTCAACTTGTAACTCAATTAGAAATTCACTCTCTAATTTCTTCTCCCAAGGAAAGATCAAGGCTGAATTCTAGGGTTCTTGATGTGCTGTCAAAATATAACACTTTTGATGCTTAAAACTTGGAATTTTGTGCTTTATCAATGTAATATTACTTTGTTTTTTGTGGTTTTGTGTTCGTTTTTAAGGATTCCAGGTTTGGCCTTGATTTTGGGAAGAAATACAGAAGTTGCTGATTTTTGATGTAGTTCAAGACCCTTTAGGGGTTGTAGATCATTCTACGAGTCGTGAAGTGGTTTCGTGGATTATTCCAATAAGGGAGTAATTTTCTAAAGTTGGTTTTATGATCATGTAGATGGGTTGTGGAATAACTTGAGTCGTAGACCATGGTTTATGCCTTGAGGATTAGAGATTAGGACTTTAGAAAGATTCAACAGATGAAACCCCCTTATGTGTCATAAACCACTTTACGAGACATAGAGGAGTGTCGTAGAGTAAAATTCCAAATTTCTAGCACACTATACGAGACCCTGATTATGGGGTGTTGAATACAATAACGGCCCATAAACCCTTTTCGTGAGGCATTTCGACTAGTTATCCTATTATGTTTAGGACTTGTATTGTACTTAATATAAACAGGTTGTTTAGATTATTTTTCATAAGATGTTTCATAGTACTCAGAGAACTCAGTAATTAGAGAGAGCAAATATTGAGATTACATTGGAAAGATTTTGAGAACACATGTTTGTTAATTTCATCTTTAATATTGTGATTCTCTTTGAAATTGAATTTGCTTGTTCGTAATTCAATTGTGTAAGTGTTCAATTATGTTTTCTCCTGTTCATAATTCTTGCATCTATATAAATCATAAGTAGCTAACTCCACAACTAGGATTGTGGGAACTATGAAGAACTAACAAAGTAAAACTAGATAATTCATAATTGTTGGAAAGTGGTCATGCATGTGCTAATTAATTATCTTCATATTGCATGTTTTCTAGTGGTGGCCAACATTAGAACCCGGCTAGTGTTACCGACTGGACCAAGGTAGTAATGAATAGAAAAAGAGATTAATTAATAAGATTCGATTGATGAGTTCTCGTCTAATCAACTAAACTGGGCCAAGGGGAGGTTGTACTGGGACTAATAGGTAAGGGTTACTAATGCACACTATGGAGATGGGCCAAGTCACATAGTGAAATTCACCTCTCACCTTTGACTAAAGGGCTTGGTGAACTTAACTTACCATCCTGTATGATACACACTAAAAAAGAATTATGTTATCTGGTGATACTGAGTTAAGGAATCATGGGGAAGACAATACACTAGTTTCTCTCCATACTAATTTCTCTCCTGTGTTAGTTAGTTTAGCTTTATTTTTCACTAATTATTACAAACCCCTTATCTCTTTGGGGATGTATGTTGGTTAACTACTAAAATTATAATCATTACATTCTTTTGAGTCCATATATTCCCTGTCGGTTCGACCTTAAACTTGGTTAGGTTCTATTTCTTGACAGTGATTGCTTAATCCTCTAAAAGAAGGTGTAACTTTGGTAATATCAAGATCTTGGCACTGTTATCGAGGAATACTGCTAGACTTAGTTAATTCATAGTGATTTGGGTGTTAATCCTTATTTCCCACATTTTATGTTTTCTTTTTCTTTTTGTTTTCTTTTTCTTTGCAAGGTGTAAGTGTAGTGAATACTCAATATACGAAGTCGAGGTAGACCCTTGACTTTGTTTGACCCAGAGATCCATAAAACTTTAAGGAGAATGGCCTAAGACAATGCCAGCAACACGGCTAATGCAGTTATGAACAGGAATGAGAATGAAAATGCCGATCTTAAGAACCCACCTTGTCTTGAGGACATTGCTCCACAGTCTCATGATATTAATGTCAATGCTTAACACTGGAACAAATATAGGATAAATCCTATAGCTATGGTGGTGACTGGAGCTTTTGTGTTACCACTACTACTGATAGACACAAAGTTCATAGTCTCGAGTGGGTTGCTTCAGAAGCAGCAGAACCGTGTCTATATACGGGCTTACCATCAGAAGATCCTCACAGCGATCAACATAATGTTGTGTTCATCTGCAAGAGTGTAATGGGAACACAAAATTTATTTATGGATGGTGTAGGACTTTGTGTCTTTTTATTATATCTTATACACAACACAACATTATGGCTATTTGCACTACTGCAGAGTCCGATCACCAGTTGGGCAAATTTGCAAAAGGCCTTTTTAGGGAGGTACTTCCCTAAATTGAATAAGCTCAAGTTGAAGGTCTAGATCAACAACTTTGAGCAACTTCTTGGTGATTCGATTAGTATTGCTTGGGAGCAGTTCACTAAATGCTTAAGGAGTGTCTAAGACCACAAGATAGTTAATGATGCCTTGGTGGAGATGTTTACAATGCCATTGATTAGAACATTGAGGCTTGTGCTAGCATTATCATGAGGGACATGTTCTTGGATCAACCATTTGCAATGATCATAAAGTAGATGGAGAGAGTGGTCAAGACTAATCATGTGTGGGGGTAGAGAGATAGAGTATCCACAAAAATTTTATGCACTATAAGTGTTGGTTTAGAGCCAGCAAAGATCGACGAAGAAATTATGCAAAAGCTTGCCCGAATTCACAAAAGGATGGAGGTAATGATGAAGCAGAACCAAGAGTAAGTCAATGCAATGGTTCATCAACCTCTAGGTGCACCCATGTATGATAAGCCTTATTATACTGAGGACATATATTTTGTTGCAGACTAGACAGTGGTTTTTAGACCAACGCCCAAGGGTCCAATCAAGACTATTTGCACTAAAGTCAAGGAAACCAAGGTCAGAACTTCAAGAGAGATGGATCTTACATAGACAACTAAAGAGTTTATTATGATAGGAATAGGGGTATAGAGTGAAATGCAAATTGGGGTCATAAAGATGGCTTCAGAAATGGCGCTATATGCCACCATATAATTGCGATACAAATGTAAGTGTTTCCAGAATTGAGGAGATATTTGATTGCCTAAAGCTGAGACACAGGATGACACTCTAAGAGGTATTAAATATGAGATTTTTAGCATCAATCAAGAAATTGAGTATTATTCAGTGGCTATCAAACAACTTGAGCAATAGTTTGGTCAAGTCTCGACTTAACTTAATTAGATTCAGAGGGGTACATTGCCTAGCAACACCATTCAGAATCCTAAGAATGAAGGACAATGTATGATGGTTATTTTTCGAGGTGGCAAGAGCACCATTGATCCTCCCATGCTAGTTAATGAGGATGATAGTTGAGAGGTGATAGTTGCAGCCAAAGATGTAGATGTAGGAGATGATTGTGGCAAGAATGGGGTGAGTGACGATGTCGATGCACCACAGAAGTTGAAGCCCATTCATAGGCATCCTCCTTGCTTCCGTCAAAGAATAAAAAAAGGGAGGAGGAAGGAAAGTTCAAGCACTTTCTCTCCATTCTTAAAAAACACCCCATCAATATCCCTTTTACCGAGGCATTGGAGAAGATTTCAGGGTATGCAAAGTACAAGAAGGACCTAGTTACTAAAAAGCATACTACAAGTCAAGAGCTCTCTTAAGAGCTTCAACATTGTAGTGCCATTGCTACAAGATTTTTGGTTGAGAAGCAAGAAGATCTCAGTGCTTTCATCATATCCTGCACCGTAGGAGATGTGGAGTTCACAAGGGCACTATGTGATCTAGGGGCCAGCATTAATCTGATGCCCCTTGTGGTCTTCAAGAAGCTAGGATTGGGGGTCCTTACTCCAACGACCATGCAGTTGTTGATGGCGGATAACATAGTGAAGAAGCCTGCAGGGATACTATATGATGTGCTAGTTAAAGTTTAACAGTTCATATTCCCCACAGACTTTGTGATCCTAGATTGTGAAGTTGATTTTGATGTCCCAATCATCATGGGAAAACTATTTCAATCCACTAGGCGAGCATTAATGGATTTGAAAGTTGGTCAACTCGGGTACAGACTAAATGACAAAGAGGTTCTTTTCAATAGCTGTTAGTACATGAAGCGGCTAAACGATTAGAAGAATGAAGTCTGGGTAATTGTTGAAGTCTGAGTAACCAATTTGTACAAGTCATGTCGCGACAATAAATTGGGCGCTACTTGGGAGGCAACCCAATGTTTTTGATATAATAGTGTAGTTGTAGGTTTATTTTTAGTTTTTGGACTCAGAGATAGTTTATTTTCTTGTATTTTGATTGTAATTTTGGACATTGGGCTTGTTACATATAGGGTAATAGTGTGTTCTATGAAGAATATGCAAGTACCTGGCTAATTCAACCAATTTTAACTGAGAAGAGCATTAGGAAGTGTCTCTATAACTGGTTCTATGGGCCGTACCGATAAACCATCTCGTAGAGATCTCTAGTTAGCAAAATGTTGTGCATTCCAATCCACGAATCAACTTTATGATCCGTAGATAAAATTATAAGTCATGAATAGGGCTCGTGGACCCTAGGTTAGTTTCTTAAAATTTTTCCAAGTATTGAGGTTTCTACGACCAACTTTACGTGTCATAAACCACTCTACGGCTTGTAGATTGGTCCGTGAAACTCATTCCTAAAATATAGTGTTTGGATATTGTCATCCCCAAAGTCCCATTAAGGTGGATTGGTACCTACAATGAGGCCTGGGAGAATCAACCTGTATCTATGCACTTTTTATACATATTATAAGGAATTTCTACATTCAACACGCCTTTAAGAAAGTAAACAGTAATAACAAGCCAAAAGGAAATGCATATGGCTAGGCCGTTGGGGCCACGATGTCTAGAGTACGAGACATGACCACACTTTAATTTACATAGTCTACAAATTCTCTAGATAATGGAGAAGTATCTGAAAAGGGTTAGGATAGGACCCGCCTCGACTAACTATACAATACAAAAATATAAGCTTTAGACACACAAAGCTCCAAAGACACCTGGAGCTTAGTAACAACAACTGGATATCCAGTACCCTTACTGGGGAGATCTATTAGCACCTGTACCTGCAGCATGAGATGCAGGTCCCTCATAAGGGACGTCAGTCCGAGATAATATATTGAATGTGTAAGTGAGGAAATACTGTATATGAAGTAACAACTCAAATGGAACTATGCACTAGTGTAGGATAAAGGACCACCTTTAATAATACTGTGGGATCATGTACTTTATATTTTTTATTACTTTACCTTTACTGTATAATCTGTGCACAACATGTAATACAAATGACCAGCTGATCAGTGGTAAATCT
>JAOTQJ010118157.1:0-10731 GCA_025642045.1 Solanum sejunctum
AACTTATTCATACTCGACCCTCTTCAGCGTTAGACATACATATCGCCCTCTAATTTGAGATTCAACCACTTTTAAAATTGGGTGCTAATTTGACCAAATCATGTCATGTTTCATTTGCATATTACTAGTATTATAAGATGTGGGGTGTTACATTACATCCCTAAAGTGTTTGATAAAATGTCCAGTTATGGTTTCTTAAGGTATTTAAGGTCCTAAGCATGAGATATGATATGAATGATGTTATAATGATGAAATGAGCTTATGTATATGAATATTCCTATATGAAGTATTGCATTATACCATATGATGAATCCTACGTAACATGTAGAACTAGACCATGCCCAATCTGGAGGCTCTAAGTGCCCAGATAACCTAGTGAAAGGTTTGTACTTCACCACTTAGTGATGAGGTGGCATCATCACTAACTTAGATGGGGGTTAGTGCTTATCAACCTAGATGAGGGTTAGTACTCATCCACCTAAGTCATGGGGTGGCATTATCTCTAACCTAGATAGGGGTTAGTACTTATCAACCTAGATGAGGGTTAGTACTCATCCACCTTGGTGATGGGGCGGCATCATCACTAACCTACCAAAGGGTTGTACATTTGGAAATCTAGCTTGGTCTCTTCTCCACATATGATATCCTATGCAAGCATGAGTTACTTAAGCATGTTTTACTTAAGCATTGATCATACATGGCATATTGTACATTATGTCTATTACTTAATATCGTGCATTTTGACTATGATACCTAATTCTTGTTGCATTGCATCCTACATACTTAGTACATTCAAATATACTAACGCATACTCTATGCCTACATGATGTTACCATGTAGAAACTAGAGCTTCATTTGGTCATCATCATCCTCCACGTGGCTAGCAGTATCCATTCAAGCTACTTGGTGAAACCTCATATGCGAGGGGCAATATCTATTTTCTTAAGCTACATATTAAAGACTATCCTTTTTTTTGGTATGCTTTTACTATGAGGGTGAGCCTAGTTGCTTGTCTTGGCCTCCGTTAAGTCCTATGTTAGAGGTGTTGTTTGGCAAGTTATGTATCATGCTTGAGCTTTGACTTACTTATGATATTCAAGATATTTAAATATGAGTCTCTCCCATAGTCCCAATTTCCCTTATTTATGTTTCTTGCGTTGTTTTGCATTGCTTCCACGATTAAGGATATGTGATGATATGCTATGAGGCTTGTTTGAGGTTCCTTCAGGTTCCCCATTTGCCTGTCATGTCTAGGCCCTAGGCTTGGGTCATGACAATAAACCTCTAGTATATAGATGGGCATGTCAATGGGTTAAATGAATGTATGTCATATCCAATGGGATTTATTAAGCTATTTGTGGGTGCGATACTTCTTGTATGAGACAATTCTTAGGACTACCCTCTTTTTTGGAGATGATCATATTACTAATGGCACTGGTACATTGTTATCTTAGTGATCCATTACTCTTATAAGTTGAACTCTTGGTCATTGTCCTAGGGTTACTGGAAGCTTAGATTGTGGTTCTACATAAATGATACATGCTACACCTAGAGAAGCCAACTAGGCTCTCTACTGTTATTCAGAATATGGTTTGTAGTTGGTGAGTTAGTGGTTTAAGATTATTTTAGATATGTCCCTTGTCTTAAGAAGGGATAACTTATTGACCACTAGGCATGACCTTTTATCACTCTTGTTGGTATGTACATTTGGTTGATTGCTTGTGGGCCTGTTAGGTTGTTAGATATTGAAATACATGATATATTTTGAGAACTACTCCCATTTTTAGTTTTATTATGTGTGGGAGACATTGAAAATAGTTCAGTCTAGTCACAGTCTACTATCACACTTTGATGTCCAGTCCGAGGTATTGCACGCCCTAAGGTGTAGTTTAGGGTATCACTTGAGTTCAATCATGCCCTATTATTTAGTACAGGGTACTTCCACCTTGATGTCTAGTCTAGGGTATTGCCTAATTTCCAATTCAGGCATGGTCTGGGCACCTAGTCTAGACCAGGGTACTTACTAGGTCACATTTGTGGTTTGAGGTTTGGGTTCTTTCCTCTCTTGCTATCAGAGTTAGGCTACTGGTTCAGATACAATAGGGAGGTCAAGACCTTTGTCATCAATTACTGATCTTTATATTCCTACACCTACACATCTCATGGTTGTGCATGGGTGTACCTTCTAAGCTTATAAAGGCCCAATTAGTGTACAGGCATAGATATTAGGTCCTTACACCCATATATAACACTATATCTTGGTTTGGTGTTTGTTGTGATATAACTTTGCTTAGGTTTATTAGATGATTGTGTGTTCACTACTTGGTTTTGTTTAGTTGGGACCTCCTGGTCCTACTCAGTAGTTCCAATACAGTACTACAGGATTAGATGCCACGTATCGGCTTTATCACTATATATAAGCTGTCATTACCCATTGTTCCCTTGGTGCCATAGACATAATCAATATGTGACCTCTGAGTCTCGTCAGTCGTTATCCTTATATAATATTTGGATTATTTAGTTAGGGGTTATGTGATTTTCCAAACATTCTTATTCCTTGACCTAGGTTTAGATTTGCTAGCTTTACTACAGTTTTTACATTTGGGCATTCTGTATTTACTGGATTTCACTAAGGCAGCCGATGATGCCTACTGAGTGCCTTCTACAAGTACTCACCCCTAATTTTCTGCATCTTCCCATGGTTCAAGTCTGGGTACTAGCCGCAGTCATTGAGTTAGGGACTTGTGGATGTCTCAGAAGACGGGTGAGCATCAACAGCTCTTGATACTCTATAGTCTCCTTCTATTTTGATAGTCTCATCTTATCATATCATATCTTTAAATCGTCAACATTCTATAGATAGCCATAATCATAATCTCCACATAATCATAATCTCCATAAATAAATAAATAGCATAACACATAATAATCCCATACATAGAGTTTACACGGTGTCCAACAATGCCTCTAAGTCATGGAATAAAACAGAGGCTAAGACATGTCCTGGGCTCACCCTCAAAGTAAAGGCACAAGTGAATGTAACATAATATGTAGATAGAAGGTGGCTTGTCCTTGGATAATAGGACTCACCACAATAACTTTCACAATCCGAGCTAACCATCAAAAGGTGCATGATGATAGTCTTTGGTCCCTACATGGTTAAATCATGTAGGCAAAGAATATGTGTTAGTATGTTTGAATGTACTAGTGATGCAATCATGCAATGCATATGAACTCATTAAACCTAGATTCAATATTAGATGACAAAAGAAGAGTAATATATCAATATGTCAAGAAATCAGTGATGCATGAATGCCATACTACTTTAACATAGAGGGGATGAGACCTCAACTGACATATAATACCAAGTGAGCTAACACTTGGAATTTTGATGTCTTCCCCACACCAGATAGGAGGTGATGTACTTGCCAAAAGTAGATTTTCAAATGTACGACCCTTTGGTAGGTTAGTGATAATGTCGCCCCATCACTTAGGTGGATGAGTACTAACCCTCATCTAGGTTGGTGATAATATCGCCCCATCACCAAGGTGGAGAAGTACAAACTCTTCCCTAGATTGACGAGTACAAACCTCTTATCTAGGTTATTCGGGTTTTTAGTACCCCCAGATTGGGCTTGGTGTAATGCAACACTTTATATAGAATATATCATATACATAAGCTCATTTCATCATTATATAGTCAATCATATCATATCTCATGTTTTAGACCTTCAACTCCTCAAGAAACCACATCAAACATTTTTATCAAACACTTAGAGGTTGTATAATGCTAGTATAAAACCATAAAATATAGAGATGAAATCATGCAAGAAAATCAATTGTAAAACTATCAATCAATACCTTGCAATACCCTCAAGAAATATACATCAAAACTTCTTCTCAAATCTTACAATAGATCAAAGATTTATAACTCAAAACATGGCAAAACAGTCACAACTTTACATAGCTTTAACAATGTGTGCAGTGAATTTCAAATATATAAGACCCATTTGTAAATTAACTTTAAATCATGCAATTTGAGAAAAAGGAGGCTTGGGGATCATGGGCAAAAGGAACCCATGAAAGAAAACCACATACCTTAGCTTAGAGATGAACTTGGTGAAAATTGGAGATGGAGACTTAAAGCTTGAAGAAGAACCTTGAAGGAGAACATAGTTTGGGATGAGGGTTTGGGACTTGAGTTTGGGGAGTGAAAATATGACTAAGTGTTTGAGTGAGTATTGGGGAATATTTAGAATGATATGAGGGTGAAATAAGGCTAAGTATAGGTATTTTCACGCATAGGGACCCTTAGGCCCAAGACCCAAAGCCTTAGACCCGAAAATAGAAAAATGCTCAAAAATACACACTGGCGCGTCGCGCCAGTGTCGCGTAAACCTTACTAGAAATTGCATTTTTCAACTTTTGAATTTTGGTACGATTACTCTAAAATCAGGGTTACACATTTTTTTCCTAAATTTTACCCCCTGAACAAGAATATAAAGTCAGATTTTTGAAATAATGCATGAATTTTGAGATATATGGAAAATAAAATTTTGGTCATTCTAAGACACATTTTCGCGCACTTTTTGTGGTCGTTTCAACTTTGGCACTCAAGGATTCATTTCAAGCTCTAAAACTACTTCAAGTTTATTTCAAGGAATTCAAGGTTTAAAGTATGTGAGTTTCATCCATTGGGTCCTTTCACCCATGGAGCCCAATCTTCCTTTTTATTAAAATTATATAATTTCAAGTTGTATTACTTATGGGTATCTATTATTATAAAATATGATCATGAATTATGTTGAGGTTTTAGCAAAGTATTATTGATTATGCATGAATATCTATTTTAAGCTTGCACTATGAATTGATCTTTGTCTATTGAGACTATGCATGTTTTGAGCTATAAAACTATGATCTATTATGAGTATTGATGATGGATTTCAAGGTACCTTATGTCACAATCCACGCCTAGGGATAAGACGTGACACAGCGAATGGGGAACCTGAAGGAACCCAAATAAGTCTCTTAGTATATCAATTATACATCCTTGATTGCGGAAGCAAAATAATAACAACAAGAGATAATAAAAGAGGAATAAAGGAGCTAAGGAAGTCTTTGATAGCATAAAAACATAGAAGAGTCAAAGCTCAAAGCATAATTACATCATTAGTTCCAACAACACCTCTAAATATAGACTTGTAGCAGGTGCCAAGACACTTTCTGGGCTCACTCTCATAGTATCAAAAGATCAACCTAGATAAATAACAAGAGGCAAGAGTAGTATAGATAGTGTCCCAAAACTTGAGGACTCACCAAAGCTTATCTTCAAGATGCCAAAACTAGCCACGGGGAGGATGATCAAGAAGTGCTCTGGATCCTACGTGGTAACATCATGTAGGCATAGAGTATACATTAATACGTTTGAATGTGCTAAGTATGTAGGATGCAATGCAATAAGGCATAGGCAACATAGTCAAAATGCATAGGTGTAAGCAATGGATAAGTATAATATCGATATGGCATGCATGACCAATGTTTGAAGTAAAATATGCTTGTAAAACATATAAGTTTAGAATATAGAGTACATGAGTATGAAGAGACCATCATCATAGACCAAACAAGCCATTACTTTAGAATCCAAGGCATATCACCCCCTTGTAAGGTGATTGAGGCATGTCACCCCTCAACAAGGCGATTGAGGTCCACCCTCTCAACAAGGCGATTGAGGCTTGTCACTCCCTCAACAAGGCGATTGTCTACTTGAAACATTGTAGATACTTTTCATGAATTCAATACATAGATACAATCCCTTGATCATCATAGAATCACTTGAGTCATAATCCATATAATAGGCCATCAATAACTTAAGAAATTTTTGTCAAGGCATTTTATCAAACACTTGGTGGGTGTGTAATGCTAGTTTAAAATCATGCAATTGAAGAGTGAAATAATGTGAGAAATCTTAATGTAAATCAACCCACCTACACATAGTAAAATCCTCATGTAAGATACCTCAAAATTCATCATCAAATCTCATAATAGATCATAATTTCATAGCCCAAAACATGCATAGTCACAATAAACAAACCATCTCTTAGTATAAGCTTGAAATAAGTAAACATGTGTTTCAAAAAAACATTTAATAAAATCCCAACATAATTTGTAATCATAATTCATAATAAGTAATGCCCATAAGTAACATAACTTAGAAATATGCAATTTTCATAAAAAGGAATATTGGACACCATGAGTGAAGGACCAAATAGTTGAAACCCACATACCTCAACTTTGGGGATTTTCTTGATGAAGACTTGAATGGGAACTTGAAGCTTGAATGAAGTTCTTGAGATCCAGAATTAATCTTAGGACACTTGAATTTGGGTGAAATATTTGGTTAAGTGTTAAAGAGGGTTTTGAAAGTGTATTGAGTGATATAAAGTTGAAAATGGATAAGTATAAGTGTTTTTACGCATAGGAGGGCATGGGGCCAAGACCCTAAGGCCTTGGGCCGAAATGAGAACACAGGGAGAACTTTACACTGGTCGGAATCTAGTCCGCAACATGGACTAAATGCGAAGGAGGAAAATGTGAATCTCTGCGCCCTTGGCGCGTCGCGGCTAGGGCGCGAACCCTCTCTAGATTTTGTCATTTTTAGATAATGAATTTTCGCTGCGGTTACTCTAAAATCAAGGTTATGCCCATTTTTCACTCAATTTTGCCCCCTGATCACAAATATGAAGTTGGATTTTTGATATCACGTATGAATTTTGAGATATATGAAAATTACAATTATCGGCAATTTTGAGGCACATTTTCGGGCATTTTTGGGGTGTTTCACCCTACATGAGGGTTGTACTACTATATTAGTGGGTTGATTTGTATTGAGTTTACTCATCTTATTTTACTCTTGAATTGCATGATTTTGTGCAAGTATCATGAACCCACCATGTGTTAGATAAAATGTCATGACAAGAATTCTCAAGTTATTGATGATCTATCATATGATTTATAAGTCAAGCGACTTTATGATTATTAAGGGTTTTCAAGCATGTATTGAATTCATGAAAAGTATCCATGATGTTGCAAGTATCAAGTTAATCCCTACTTCAAGATTTTTACCTCTCGTGAGCCAATCATGTTAAAGCAAGGGATCATGTATGATTGTTATCTACCTTCATGTTCAAGTTAGGCTCACTATTAGAGGTCAAGCATGTTTATGAGCTACTCAAGCCATGTTATTATGTCTCTTACAAGTTATTCATGTTATGACTAAAGTATGATTATTTCAAGTATTCAGTGGGATTAGACTTAACACTGATTGAGGCTTAAGATGGAGGCTTGACTCAAGAGGTCCTTATATAAAGTCTTAGTCTCTAAACTATGTGCCACCATAAGATTATATATGATCTCTCTTATGGATTTCTAGTGGATCCATATAGTTATACCACATCTTATCGAGGGGGTGACATGTCTCAACCACCTTGTCGAGGGGGTGACATGCCTCGATCACCTTGCCAAGGAGGTGAAATGCCTTAGATTCCAAGTAGTAGCTCGCTTGGTCTATGTCAGTTAAGATCTCTTCCCACGTACATATTATGTACTATGTAAGTTGAAAGTTTTACAAGCATGTTTTATTACAAGCATTGATCATGCATGCCATGTTGAGATTATATATATATGTCTATTGTTTATGATTATGTATTTTGAACATATTGGCTTATGCCTTGTTGCATTGCATCCCACATACTTAGTACATTCAAATATACTAACGCATACTCTATGCTTGCATGATATTACTATGTAGGGACTGGAGCTCTTTTTGACCATCCTCCACTTAGCTAGTTCGGTACTTCGGAGATAAGCATTGGTACGTCCTCAAGTCCGAGGACACTATCTACATTACTCTTGTTATTTTGAGACTTCATTATGTCAGATACTTGTTATTATGAGGGTGAGCCCGGAAAGTGTCTTGGCCCCCGCGCCATTCCAAGTTTGGATATTATGATGTACTTATGCTATGAACTTGACTCTTATATGCTTTTATGATTATCAAATACTTCCCTTAGTCCTGTTTCCCCTTTTTATTATATCTCTTGTTCTTTATTTTGCTTCCACGATAAAGGATGTGTGATTGATATACTAAGAGGCTTGTTTAGGGTCTCTTCGAGTTCTCATTCACCATGTCACATCTAGGTCCTAGGATTGGGTCGTGACATTTGACATAAGAGTATTTTGTTAGTTTTTTGTTTTGAATTTAGAACTTATGTTATATTTTTACTTTCGTTTGTTATAGGAGTGTTGACTTAATATTTTTATATTGTAAGTTATCTTTTTTAGTTAAACTAGATAGATTATCTTATTGTGTAATATTCTAATAATTTTATGACGCTATACTTATAATATTTAATCTTTTCTCAAACATACATTTCATGATGTTTGTAGAATTCTTGTATTTTTAGTTTGCATAATTAATTTAATTAAAATATAATAATTTAAAAAATATAGATTGATTTTTTTATAATATTAGTCAAGAATATACTAATATATTTTCAAAATATAATATATATCTTAAATATTTAATTTAATATTATTTATAAAGGCCCTTATTTGTCTAATATAAATTTTTAACTTTAGATAATTATATTTTATTTTAAAAATTTAATATAACCTTATTATTACACTTGTGCAACCAAACAATATGCTTTGACAAATAAACATGTCATGATAATTAATAAGTTGTGTAACTATTACCTAACAACTAGTATAGTACCCGTGTGATGCGCGGGTATTATATAATGTTAAAATATAATTATAATTGTGATTTTATATATTTAAACGTGTTAGATCATATTAAATCAATAAATATCCAATTTTTATTTTATTTTGCAATAAAATATATCTAAAAATTAAAAAAATAATTAAAGAAAAAAATTTATATGTAAAATCATCAAATAACTTCTCGATTTACTCCAAATATCTTGATTAGATACAAAAGTTTAAAAGTATAAAATGATTAAAAAAATAAGGATACTATAATTTAGAGAATTATTTTAAAATATAGAAAAATAATTTCTTCTATATTATCTTAACTAATATTTTCTTTTTTCTATTTATCTCTAAGATGTTTAGATTTTTCAAAACTCCATGGACATGCAAAAGAGTTTTTATTGACTTCAATATTTATTATTTTAGAAGAACATTTATTTTTTATTTTTAACCAAACAAAAAATCTTTACTAAAAATTTATTTTTTGTTGTTGCATATAGTTTATCAAAAACAAAATTTTTGATAAGCAAAGATGGATGGAGATAAGGTCTTTAGTATATCTTATCTTTCTCAACCCCCATGCGTTGAGATAGTAATGACTATGTTGATATTGTTATTGCAAAAATATAAAGTGCAATTAATAATTAATTTATTTTTACAACTTACTTCTGAATTTTAGTTTCAATTGTCTTACATAAGATTTCTATTTTAGTTTTAATTTTTTCACGAATACATGCTCAAATTTTATATCAAATATTTTAAATATTTTTTCTCTTTTCATGTTTTCATATCATTATTACATTAACTATTATTTAGTTTTGGGAAAAGACATATATTTTCCCCCATTTGGCAAAGTCAGTTACATACTTAAACTCATATGACGACATATTACACACCTTTACTACTTAAAACGTGAATTTAATATTTCCTTTAGAAGTGTAACACCACTCTTAATAATATGTGGTGTATTACAGTTGCTTCCATATTAGCGCCACATCAACTCCACTTCAAAAGTTATAATTTTTATATCTTTTTTGTTTCTTTTCTTTAATAATTAGTTTTTATTTTATTAGCTATATTTTATATTAATTAATCCATAATTAATTATTAAAATTCTATGATAATTATATTTTCTTCACTACAATTGCAAAGAAGAAACTTTCAACAATGGCCGCCAGGCAATGCTCACGTAGCCGATTTGTGGAGTGATAGTATTATTCCATTCCAAAATATACCATAAGAAGTTTGTTTCAGTTTCTTCCATTGATTGGCCATAGAAACCAGAGCTTTCACGGTGAGCAAATTTGTTGTGACTTGCCAGTTCTAAATATTTTCAGATCTGGGCATATATATTTTTTCTTTTCTATGTTCTTCTTGGAGGTTCCATAAAAAATAGAGATAATAGAGAAATAATTTTCTTTTCCTTTTCAATCGATCAGTCATCATGTTCACTCAATAAAGTCTGTCATAGCTTCGGTGGCTAAGAAATTTCTAAAATTTTACCCTGCCTATGTGGTGAAGAAACCCTTTATTAACAAACATAAATCAAAACTTAGAAAGCTTAGGTCAAGTATTTCACTTGGTACTATTTTAATTCTTCTTGCTGGGAGATTTAAGGGTATGATTTTTGGGTTGCTTCTCTTTATTAGTCTATTTTATCTTAATGGAACGTGAAGAAGATAAGAAGGATGAGGTGTGAAAAAGATAAGATATGTGTATAGGGGTTAGGGAGGGGGTTTGTAAGGGGTATTTTAAATTTTTTACTTTAAAAATTATCTGACGCACATATTTTTGTATTTTATTTTTTTATTTTGCCACGTCAGTTTAAAGGGTTAAATAAATTTACTTTTAAATAGTGAAGATGTGTAATAGATCATCATGATTGTTGTTAGACCCCGATTTTCTTTAAATTAAGGATAATTATCCAATTGGAAAATATTGTTGTGGATGTCGTGTAATTTAA
>JAOTQJ010118168.1:0-10730 GCA_025642045.1 Solanum sejunctum
GAAATTGAAATAATATTCCTTCATTTTGTGGGAAGTAAAGTTAATCGTTATAACCTTCTCGTATAGAGTTTCTATTATTATATCAACTATTCAATTTATAAATTTTCTTATTATTGATACTTCAAGAACACACTGTACAACTATAGATATGAGCAACTTAACAAATTTAAGGCATGATCAAAAGTTAAAGTAAATTGCTTCAAGTAAAACTCAAGCTAATGGCTAAAGCTATGATTATGTTATTGAATTGAGCAAGTTTCTTAAAGTTAAATTATCAATAACAATAGAGGATGGAGTTTACCAAATAAAAATATATATACATGATAATGTACAATTTCATGAATTTAGTTGGTTCATGAATACACACACACACACACACACACACACACACACATATATATATATATATATATTATCATTACACTGGATAAATGAATTAGTATATGAAATAATTTGTTGTACCTTATAATTTAATTAATGAGTCTTCATTGTCTTTTTTAATAAATAATTTATAATTCAAAAAATAATTAAAATATTATTGTCTAAAATTAAATCAATTAGATATTTAGTGTAGGGGTAAATGGTAATTCAACTTTTTATCTTTGTCCTTCCCACTTTTAGTAATATACTAGTCTTGGGCACGTCCATTGCACGTGTATCCATGGTAAGTTAGATTATTGATGCAGTAGAAATGCAATGATTTAATGTGTGGGAACAATAATGTGTACAAGTTGTAAGTGCATAAATTTGAATCTCAATTTGAAGATCAGGTGGATCGCCACTGCATCGATTATGTTTGCATAGGTGAGTCACTGTTTTGTAATCCTGAAATTTGAAGCCGTGTAATATTGTTACGACTGTGTAGTTATAGTTAATTATGTCCAGATGATGTTGATCATATAGATCAGTTGGATGCATTAGCCGGGAGGCGTGAATGGTTTGGTCGCGGAAGTAGAATCATCATGACAACCAAAAATAAAAACTTGCTTGTTAACTATGAGACTAAAAAATATACAGAGTGATAACTTTAAATGAATATGAAAGTTTACAACTTTTTAATCGACATGCTTTCAAGGAAAAAAACCCTACCAGAGAATTTGACGATCTATCAACTTAAGTGATACAGCATATTGGTGGATTTCCCCTAGTCCTGAAAGTCCTGGGCAGTTTCTTGTATGGAATAGGTTTTGATGAATGCATAAGTGAAGTGGATCATTTGAAACAAATCCCAGAAGAAGAAATTTTGAAGTAACTCAAAACAAGTTTCACTGGTCTCCGCAATATTGAGCGAAAGATATTCTTAGACATTGTGTGCTTCTTTTCAGAGAAGAAGAAAGATTCAATGACCAAAATACTTGAGATTTTTCATTTTAGCCCTATTATTGGAATTACGTCATACCCCGGGAGGATACCCTAGAAGTAACTAGCGCTCAGAGACTATTGCTAGTCCCAAGCGAACCACTTGGCCTCATCACATTCATTCAATCAATAAACTCAAGACAATCAGTGGAAGACTAAGGAAAGTATTGGGCACATCTCATCTAGTCTCAAAATAATAATATCAATAAATAAAAGGCTAATAGAAGGAACTAGCTAAATAAGTCTTAACATCAACATTCGACTCTAGTTTATGAAGCCTTTATCACTATTAAGTGGTGCCAATGATAGATCCATGGCTACCTCCAATAAAGTAAAACTAATCAAATCTAACTCTAAAAGCAAAATAAAAATAAATGTAATGATTCCTCTAAAGTAGGAGAGGCTCACCAATCAGATAAACGTCTTAGACCCTCAATAATGCGCCTGTTGATGATCCCTAATCCATATATCTGCATTATGAAACAATGCAGCACCGATTGGCGTCAGTACATGAAATATACTATATGTAAAATAGATGAATGAAACAAAAACAGGTAGAATAATATGGAACAATATCAACTCAGAAAGATAACCAATCAAACTGTCAAATGTCTATCTAAAGCAAAATAAAGAGTAGATGAGTGACCCATGAAGCAACTCAACTCAACTCAACTCAACGAGACTCAACTCAACGTTAGAGTAATATTAGTGTGGAACATATCTTTGAGTTTCTCAGACCTACAACCATAACCTATGAGCTGGTGATGATACAACAAAGTGATGTCATTGCGGTATCCACCTAGTTCCTTGCCGGGGTAAAAGGGCGTGGCATCTGTGGATCCATAACAACATCAAGTCCTCTTTTGGAAATAAGAAAACATCTATTTTTCACCGTCCAATCCTCTCCTACACTGGCTATATAGTTATGAGTGCGAGTAGGACTCACTCTGACTCATTTCGGTGCTCGATACTCCTCCCGGACTCAATATGCTCATAAACATCAAACATCAAAGTTGCTCATCATTTAGTCTTTTTGGGACAAACAACATCAACTCATATCATCAACCATCAACTCAATGGATTAGGAACATTCTTTTAAGATTACGTTTAACCTTTTTAAGACTCTAAGGATATCAATCTCATCAACATAATCATCAATACACTCAATTAAGGACCTGAACCATAACAAAAATCACATTTATATCATAAAGGCTCTAGACTCATCTCCTAAGTTCATTCTTGCATATTTCAAAAGTTAACATACAGGGTTTATACAATATCTCATGAAAAACATTCAATTCAAGAAAACAATTTTATGATGATCATCAATATATGATAATCATGTAAATAATATAGTTTTCAAGAATTAATCAAGATAATACTTCAAGAATCATGTATGGGAACTCATAGACTATCAACTCATCTATGACCATCTATAAGGCACATGGGAGAATAATCTCATGCTTTTAGTTTAGCCTTACATACCTAGAAAGTTGATATTCAACTGAAATTTGATGAATGTTAGCTTTCTTGGAGAAAATCCTCGATCTTGGTGGTTCTTTTAGAGTGAAAGAACTTGGAAAGACATCATTTGAAGGGTTTCTCCTTGATTTTTGAATTTTTGACTTAGAATTTTTAGTGTTCTTGATGAAGAACAATACATTCTTGACAATGAATAATCCAAAAATCCTTTCTTGGGATTCTTGAATTCGTCTTTTTGAATCATCATAATTTTAGATTCTATTAAAAATTCATGAATCGATGAAGAAATTTGGGTTATTTAGATTAAAATTTATGAAGAATAACTTACCTTAAGGATGAATCTTGATACCTAATCCTAATTTGATGACTTTCTTTATTATTCTTGAGTGTTTATGTTTAGGAGTTAGGAGTGAAGTAGAGGGTTTTTAATTATAAAAACTAACGTTTAATGTGTTTTGGGACTCAATAGAACCCCAATGGATTTAGGATGAAAGTACCCTTAAAATAAAAATGAAAAAACATCATTAGATTATCAAGTATGGGTTCACGTTCCACGTCGCGGTCCTTCAAACAGCTTTGCAAGTCTTCACTAAAATAGTCATAACTTTCTACTCTGAACTCTGATTAAGACGAAATTAGATGCATTAGAAATTTAATTCAAATATTTTTTATTTGATATATTATGGGCCACCAAACTCATTGCACTTTAGGAGATATGGTCATTTGAAGTTGACCCTTCTATCTACTCATATGAAAACTTAGTTAGTAGAGATTCTTTTCACTTGGCTTGATGTAAAAGATCCCTTATACTCGTTTATTGAATTTAGAAGGAGTTGGTAAAGTTATGAAGTACCCCCCATGAAATGAAAGAAAATTCACCTCAGAATTTACATAGGTCCGCGACTCACCTCGGGCGCGGACTAGTGTATTTTCTTTCAAAATCATCCAAACGAGTTTTTTCAAATGCCATTAAAAAATTTAAAAAATAAAGTGTCAATCTGCATTCAGGGCACTTTGCAGCCTTGACGCACACAAACATTGTCTCGGCTTTGGGATTGAAAAATTATTTTTGGATTCGGTTGCTCTAGAATGCGAATGAAACCATTTTCCCACTCAATTTTTCATGATGATTGCAAATTTAGTCTCGGATTAGCAAATGGGGCATGGGAAGACGTGTTATGCGCATGTCCCTCCTCTAGAGGTATTTTTGTAATTTTACTAGGTATTATATTATCTCCCCCTTGGGATCATTCTTCCTCAAATGATGAGTGGAGATGGGTATCAAGGCATGAATAATAATCGAAAGCTCCTCTCAATACTTAATCAATTAATCAAACTCTACTCCTTATCGATCTTAACAGTCTCTGGTCAGAATCAAGAATATACACATCAAGAACTTGATTACTCAAATGCTCCAACTCATGAGTGAACATCGACTCAAGAGTAGAAAACTCAACTCGTTAGAGGACATCATCACCTGCAGCTCATAACTCTTGTCAGTGCTTAAGCCTTACTGTATACTCTTACCAAAGTCAAGCCTAACTCAAGGTCACTTTGTGCTACCTTATAAGTTAGTCATAATCCTACAATCTATCCCATAAGGTTCACATTTTATACCTTAAACATCCTCACCAGCAGGCACAAAGGGGACATCAAGAAGGAGGTCATCAACTCTAATTGAATCATTCAAACATCTCGTCAATCAATTTTTTGGACTCAAGAAGGAGGTCATCAACTCTAATTGAGAATGAGACCATCGTGATATGCAAGACTCCATGAATACTCTCGAGCTCAATTCCAACCTCAATTGTACTTCCTTTCATGGCACTCTACTCCATCAACTTAAGCTTATAGCTCTTACTCAAATTTACATCTAACCACATCCTCATTTTCTACTCAATCCTACTTTTAAGCCTCAAGGTGTTATTCACGAGATGATCATATTCATACAAAGCTAATTCTCAGTAATCAACTCTAAGCTTCCACGAGGCATTCAGTAAAAGATCACTAGTCCTCTTCACTATTTCACTACTCTTTCTCGAACCCTTATTAGGAAGTTATCACTCATCCATCATCGATACTCGCATAACAACAACCACGAATTCAAGCCTATCACTCTAACCACTTCAAATACACCTTAGAACATTCAAGCCTACTTAACACTTCTACCTCCACCATTCAATGAGTTCTCACTCAAAGTCACATCAACATACTCTTACGTATCTACTGCTCATCATAAAGTTTTATCTCTCTACTCCTTCCTATCTCTATCCCTAAATGACACAAGTTTAACACTAATATCATAATATGGATACACTCACTTCTCCTTATTTACCCTCATCCTAAGTCTACTACTATTAGCATCACTATTTGAGCCTAGAGGAACTCATATTCTCCCCCTTTCACGAAACCTCAGACTACTATGTCTCCATATAAATAAGCAAGAATATCATCAAGAACTCAAATACTCAGTTAGTTGAGTACTCATTCTCATGAATCGACTTTGAACACAATGTTTAGAGTTTCAATTTTATCTATAACATCATTATTAGGCACAAATACTATCAAGGACTTGCATGCTTAAGTACGCAAAGGCTCAAAAGGAACATCAACTTGAAGATAGGAACTCAACTCCATTATCACAATTCAGGAGCACTCATTCTCTGGGATCACCCATAACTCGTCTACTACCCATAATACTTCTATCAAGACTGGAAAGCTGATTACTCAAAGGGCTTGGAATGGAGAGCACTAGCACGATTGAATCGAAATATCTTATTTGAGGATACTCATAATGAAGTATAATCTCCTTCATCTATCAAAATTCACTCTGAGTTCATACAACTATATGTAGTGTAAAACTCAGGTCACATCTTATTCAGCATAGGACTGAAAACTCTTGGATTAATGGGGTAAGATCAAAATTAATGAATGTATTCATAATTTCTCATCCTTAAAACTCAGCATGAACGGGAATCAACATAATAAGCATAGGACTGGGCCATAGGTATGACAGTAATACACCAGAAGGGATTAGAGTATCACCTCAACTGAAGGGTAAAGATCGTATGTGATGGAAAAGAGTTGATATCTCATCTTGATCAGCCCATAACTATCGAAGACTCAATATGTACTCTGATTTACCACTTTGTCATCTCCCCCTTAGCTCTCAAGGTCCTTTCTCTAAATTTGAGAATCAATTTCCTTTTACTAGGCTATAAGCATATACGTCCACTTGGTCAAGGAATCACTACCCACAAGAATATCTTAAGGTCTTCTATTATGCTATAGTAGCATATATATAACTAGCCATTTAGACTCTTTTTGATGATATCACTCTTAGCTCCTTCATGTATCTATGGAAATCTATCTGTATTTGTTATTCTTATGGCATACATAACCACTTTCCACAACTCTTACAATCTAACCTCCTCTTTTTGCCTGCAGATTCCCAACTCTTGTGCCCTTTCCCCTCCATAAACTCATTCGTATAAGACTTATACTATAATGAAAAACACATCATCATTTAAGCCCCAAATCGACTTAACTATTTGGGTGAAGACAAGGATTACTTACATCAACCTACTCTACATCGACAACTCAAATATACTATCTAGATTCTCATAGCAGTCATAACTTAGAGATTCACACATCTATACATAATTATTAGTACATATTTCAAACCTGTTAAGCCTCCTCTCTTCTAGTGCTTTTCTCATAATTTATTGTCTCCATCTAAGGGGTACCTCTACTCTACTCCTAGCACCACGTTCCTTTCTAGTCAACATCTTAATCATTGAACACACACTACAATAAGACTCTTAGGTCAAATCTCCAACAAGGACTACACTATCATGATGTTATCCCTCAATCACTCCCCAAAATTCGAATCTTAGGGATTATTGCTACCATCTACATCAAACGCTTTCCTCGTACTATACTAACCTATAACTACTAGGTAACAATTAAGAAATATAGGCCTAGTAAAGTCTCATAGCAAATACCCGATCCATATCCTCTCTTCACAACTTATGTGCCATTTACTGATCTAGTATACCTCACCTTATTATCTAGCTAAGCTCATCATTGTATGAATCTTATGATACTCTGACATCGAAATCATAGGCCTAGTTTAGGTTTATTATCTTAGAAGTACTTGTTTCCCCTATTTAATATCTGTACTTCACCCTCGCTAAAACAATATCAAAATACATCAACATAGACCTCATTCTAGTTTTGTGCATGCTCTAACACATTTTGACACTAAATCTCTCTATATATATACCTCATCATGAAAATCATGGGGCATTCACTATTTTTTCATCAAACATAGGGAAATCGACTAATCACCTTTACTTACCTAATAGGTACATAACTTTAACTACAATCCTCAATCAGCCATCACTCTTGCTATCTAGTCCCTTTCTTTCCATCATCATCCTTCTAACTTTGGGATGATTGAATTCTACTAAGGGTTTATAAGACCTCACATCTCCCTATTAGCTGGTAACATTAAACTCTTTAGAGACATAAGTTTCTTTGACATGGTTAACATCAGAAGCAAGTTATGAAGAAAATGGGTCTTGGCACCTCTAGAGCTAATTCAAATGCATGATTCATATAAGGAATAGTGCACCTTTTCTAGTCACTTAACTTAGCATACTAGTCGGCTTCTCCCAAGCTTAGTGTAGTCTCTCGATCATTCTAATTACTTTATCGCGCATCTCTTCTATAAGAGTGTGAACATTACTATCTCTATCACTTTATGGATGAGGCATAGTCGAAAGGTTTAGAGCATGACACGAATCTTCGTAGTTTTGTTAAGAAATATCTCTATTATACGATTCAGAATTTGAAAGAAGGAAATATTTTCCTAATGTCCCATAGCCTCCCTATTATGGATGTGGCATGCTTCACACCAATAATAAGGACTCTACTAGATACGGCTTTGTAGACTCCCTAGGACACTTGAACTGTATGCTCTAATATCAAATTTTTCATACTCAGGGAGGGTACCATAGAAGTAACTGGCACTTAGAGACTATTGCTTGTCCTCAAGCGAACCACTTGGCCTCATCACATTTATTCAATCAATAAACTCAAGACAATCAGTACGAGACTAAGTAAAGTAATGGGCACATCTCATCTTGTCTCAAAATAATAATATCAATAAATAAAAGGGCTAATAGAAGGAACTAGCTCAACAAGTCTTAACATCAACATTCGACTCTAGTCTATAAAGCGTTTATCACTATTAAGTGGTGCTAATGATAGACCCATGACTACCTCCAAATAGAGTAAAACTGATCAAATCTAACTCTAAAAGCAAGATAAAAATAAATGTAATGATTCCTCCAAAGTAGGGGAGGCTCACCAATCATTTGAACATCTTAGACCCTCAATGATACGTCTGTTGACGATCTCTAATCCATATATTTGCATCATGAAACAATACAGTACTGAGTGGCGTCAGTGCGTGGAATGTACGATATGTAAAATGGCTGAATAAAACAAAAATAAGTAGAATAATATAGAAAAATATCGACTCAGAAAGATAACCAATCAAACTGTCAAATGTCTATCTAAAGCAAAACTAATGAGTAAACGTCTGACCCATCAACCAACTCAACTCAACTCAATGAGACTCAACTCAACATCAAAGTACTATCAGTACGAGACCTATTTGGGAGTTTCTCAAATGTACAACCATCAACTATAAGCCGGTGATGATATAATAAAGTGATGTCATTGTGGCATCCACTAAGTACCTTGCTAGGGTGAAAGCGTGTGGCATTTGTGGATCCATAATAACATCAAGTCCTTTTGGGGGATTAAGGAAACATCCATTTTTCATGGTCCAATCCTCTCCTATGCTAGCTATACAGTTATGACTGCAAGTGGGACTCACTCTGATTGTTTTCGGTGCTAGATACTTTTCCTAGGACTTAATATATTCTTAAATATCAAACATTAAAATTTCTCATCATTTAGTCTCTTTGGGACAAAGAACTTCAACTCACATCATCAATCATCAACTCAATGGATAGGAATATTCTTTTAAGATTAAGTTTAATCTCTTTAAAATTCTAAGGATATCAATCTCATTAACATTATCAACACACTCAATTCAAGACCAGCACCACAACAGCAAGCACATTTTATCATTAAGGCTCTAGACTCATCTCCTTTGTTCATTCTTGTATGCTTTCAAAATTTAACATATAGGGTTTTATAAAATATTGCATGAAAAGTATTTAATTCAATAAAATAAGTTTATTATGATCACCAACGTATGAAAATACATTTAAGTAATATAGTTTTCAAGAATTTAATCAAGACAATACTTCAAGAATCATGTATGGGAACTCATGGACTCTCAACTCATCTATGACCATCTATGGGCACATGGGAGAATAATCCCATGCTTTTAGTTTAGCATTACACACCTGGAAAGTTGATATTACAGCCGAAATTTGATAAATACTAGCATTCTTAGAGAAAATCCTCGATCTTGGTAGTTCTTTTAGAGTGGAAGGTCACGACCCAACCCAGGGGCCGTGATTAGTGCCGGTTGGGTACCCAGACAAACACTAAACCAGATTTCCATTTACAATAACTAAGGAATTTCACAAAATTTTGGCAGAGTTTCATTTGTTTTACTAACCTCACCTACAAACAGCGAACCCAGCAATAACAAACATCACTTTATATATACATATGCAGGCCGACAAGGTCACCACTAACCGCCCAACAAATGTATGATACAAATGAAATCATACCAACATAGTTCCCACACCCACATGTATCCACAGACCTCTAAACATATAATTGAATCATAGGATGGGGCAGGGACCCATCATAACCTTGAATATATACAAAGGCAAAATACAGAAAGTATATGTACAACTATATACCAAATGATCAACTCCTGATGCAAAGGGAGCATGTCAACGGCAGACAGAGATCCTAGGTAGATGGTTCTCTTACCTGTACGTCGGTACTTATGGGCATGAATGCATCCCCCCCGAAGGAAGGGGGTTCAGTACGAAAAACGTACCGAATATGTAAAGCAGCAAGTACAAAATATAAGTGAGAGTAACAGTCCGAATAAAACAATATAGAAGTCAAACCTGTATGCAAACATCAAAACATTTCTTTATTTAAACACCAACATAATGCATATCGGACTGGAATGATGGAGACCTCCAAACTCGCGCCATACCACAGCCTAACACCAGAAATTTCAAATCCCAACAACTCCAACACACGTCCCGACTGTAGCCCAAGTGAGCTGAGGCAAACAACGGCCAAGCACTCATGTCATAGGATAGGTGAACCAGGGCGACGGCGCCAAGCGTTCACGTATAGTAATGCATAAGGTCATCATGCCCATTTATAGAGCCAAGGCGATGGTGCCACACACTCCCGTGAGCCGGGGCGAACTCGGCCCAGCACTCACACATCATGATACCATCCCAAGCCCAGCTCCTTATGTCTCCAAGCTAAGCAAAGTCGGCCTATGGGCAAACCGACCCACCGTATCCAACCTACTTCAGAATATATATACATATATACATATAATTATACATACGCACGAAATAACCAACTCGAGAATAGGTAAACGAGGGTAAAAGGGCACGAACAGATTCGTGAGAATCATATGCATAAAAACTAGTTTCAAAAACTTAGAAATATGCAAATTTATCATTTATGGAATCCGAGAATCCCCTTTTGGTACTAAAACAGTTCAACTTCATATTTAATAGTGATTTTGAAATAAAATGAACATATAGTTTCCAAATTACTTAGTTCTTGGTCAAACGAATATTACTCATGGATTCTAATATTCAAGAATGACGGATGAGGTTCATTTATCATAGAATTGGCCA
>JAOTQJ010118179.1:0-10730 GCA_025642045.1 Solanum sejunctum
ATTTTGTTTATATTTTTGGAATGTATATTTGGAAGGTAGATATTTTGTTTATATTTAGTTCCTTAGAATTAGGCTCTCACGCCTAATTGAAATCTTAGTTTATATATATTTGGACTTTGCATATTGTTTATGATGAAGAAAAATATTTTCCTTCTATCATGGTATCAGTTGCTTAGGGTTTGTCTTCTCGGTTTCGCTTGCCCATCGCTACAGCTCTTTGTCCACCGCTCCTTCTCTCTTTCTTCTCTGTTCTTTCCTCTGTTTATTTCAGCCTCCAAAAAATATTGGATAACAAATTCTTGTTTCACCATGCATTCAATATCACCAACATCAAGACCAGTGTTCCCATTATTCTTGAGATGGAGAACATTTCTTATTCTACGTGGACAGGGCTTTTTAAAATTCACGCAAAATCACACAGGGTCCTTCATCATATCATCCCAGCTAAAATCAAGCCTCCTCCCCCTTCTACTGATGAAGAAAAAGACCTTTGGTCGACCTTGGATGCCACGGTTATATCGTGGATTTATTCTATAATTTCTAGGGACCTATTGCAAATCATAATTGAACCCGATGCCACGGCCATGGAAGCTTGGGATAGATTGCGTGATATATTCCAACATAATCAATATTCCCGTGCTGTAGCTCTAGAACAAGAGTTCTTTTCTACTGTTTCCAAATGCTTCTGCATACTGCCAACGTCTTAAATCCCTTGCGGATCAATTAAAAAATGTTGGAGTTCCGGTCTCTGACAGCCATATGGTTTTGCAAATGGTCGGTGGACTCACCAATCCTTTCTAGAAGGGAAATATTTCTCTTCACCATAAATAAAATATCTACCTTCCAAATATACATTCCAAAAATATCTACCAAATATATTTAAGAGTATATTATAATGAAGAAAATTCTTATATTTATAGGGAAAACTTACTCCAAGTAGGATTCCTAACTGTTAAAGGAATCTAAGTAATAGATATTCACTATAACTCAAATAGATTTATAACACTCCCCCTTGAATGTCTATTTAATAAATTATATGCCTTGTTAAAATCTTACTAGATAAAATCGAGTGAAAAAAAATTCTAGTAAAAAAAAATTCTAGTGAAAAAAAAAGAGTACACTTATCTAATAATATGTACACATTAAGGATGGTTCATTAATAACCTTACAAGGAAAACCTAATGGGACAAAACCTTGTGAGGAAAAAAGAGTGCATAGCGTATTAACTCCCCCTAATCAGAACATCAATCCAAAGAGTTCAATCTTCGCAACCCAATCTTGTGTAACATTGTCTTGAAAATTACAGTTGGTAGAGATTTAGTGAAAAAATCAGTCACATTGTCACTTGAACGAATCATCTGCACATTTATATCATCATTCTTTTAGAGCTCATGTGTGTACAAAAGTTTTGGCGAAATGTGTTTTATTCTATCTTCTTTTATGAATCCTTCTTTAATGATCAAAGAATTTTGCAAGTTCCTTACTTCAAATTCTTTAAGCAAACAATCTATTGCCTTTTGAAAACTCTTCAAGAGTTTCAATTCAAATTATCAACTTGCATAATAATATAAAGGATTATTAATTAATTTCAATCAATATGAGGATTATAAATATGTTTTTTAAGAATTTGTATATGCTTCATACATTTTAAATCATTCAAATACTTTCACATCAATTTTGTCCAGTGACAATATTCAATATTAAATGCATGACGTTTTCTAATCTGTAGAGTGCAAGTCAAATAAGTTTTATGCTTACCAAGATGCATTATTCCACTTGATAATTACAATATTTTTTTAATATATGTAGAATTTAGCTTCTCATAATCTTTTATAATATTGCGCTATATTATATCAAAACTTTCATTGACAAGGAACAGATCATACAATATATTTTTTAATTTTTTTAATTTCTTGATATATTGTTTACACAAATTAAATAAACTTTAAATTTGAACTAAAATTACTTTGATTCTCCCGAACCCAATACTTGTAAGGTAGACCACCTATCCCCTACTATTTTTATATTCAATACAACAACAACAACAACATACCCCGGTGCCTCAAAAGGCTCCCGCTCATCGCGGGGTGAGGGGGGGTCGGATGTACGCAGCCTAACCCCTATGTTTAAAAACATAAAGCGGTTGTTTCCAGAAAATAATAATTAATGATTTTTTAATGAAAATAATAATTTATTTGTGTTTCACAGACTACATTAAAAATGATATGTAGCAACAATTATAATTAGTGGTAATAACTATTTTGCCGCTAAAATTAATTTTTAAGAGGCATCTAACAATTATATTTTAACACTCTTTGTAAATGTTCTTAATACGTATATCGACTTTGATACAATAACAATTAACTAGTGTTCTGTATATTTATTGCTGCTAAAAGTTATTTTTGTTATAGTAACATGTACCAATTTTATATGAGCTTGACTTGCCTTTTTTTTCTTTCTATCAACCATCGTCTAACGAAAGGAGTAATTTTTTCCAACAGCTTCTAGGTCTTCAAATAAATAGAGATCAAACGAGTTAGACGTAGTATAGTGTAAAGGAGTTAGATAAATGCACCAAAGTACCTTAATGTCAAAGTTAGTTACACAAGCAGGCAGTTAATTGGTGACTTAGATGTATAAATAGTTATTGTACATTGTAAATGGACACACTATTGATATTCAATACAATGATCTCAAAATTTTCCTAAATTCATCAAAGCTCAACATGGTATCAGAGCTTTTGAGCTGAGAATTGGGAGAAATCGATCATCCTCTTCTTCAATTCATGATGGATAATGGAGGAACTGTGGAAGGAAATTAGTCTTCCTCGAGTTAGCAAAAAAGTGTAACAATTGATCATCTACACCCATTGTACCTGCATCCGTCAGATGCACCAGGATTTCTGAATGTAGAAATCATGTTAACTGGAATTGACAACTACACACTATGGAGCAAAGCGATGGAATTAACACTTCTAGGGAAGAACAAGACTGGTCTTATCGATGGAATAGTTGGAAGAGAGCAGTTCTCAGGTAATCTAGCTAAACTGTGAGATCGTTGTAATGCAATTGTTGTTTCATGGATTCTATGCAATGTGAGTAAGGATCTCCATAGAGGAGTATTTTTCTGTTCGAATGCATAAACAATTTGGGTAGATTTGAAAGAGAGATTTAACAAGGTCAATAGTTCACATATATTTCAATTGCATAAAGAGATTTTTACTATGGTTCAAGGAGTTTCTCCTGTATTGATTTACTATTCTAGACTTAAGGATCTATGGAATGAGTATAATTCCATCATGCTCCCACCCTGCTATAATTACTCTAAAAGGATACTACAGTTTTTTATGGGGCTTAATGACAATTATAGTCAAGCAAGAGGTCAGATTTTGCTAATACAATAAATTCCTAACATTAATCAAGTGTATACTATGATTAATCAAGATGAAAGTTAGAAGATGGTGGCATAATCAAGTAGAATGATATATGATGGCATGACTCCAACAACAATGTTCACTTCAAAGCCTGTGAATGAGAATCAAAAGCAAAAGAAGAATTACAATCCTGTTGCATTTTGTGATTTTTGTTAAAAGAAAGGTCATTTGAGGGCTGATGATTATAAATTAGTGAAATGTATCTTTTGCCACAAGACTGGACACATGAGAGTTGACTGTTACAGATTGAATGGATATCCATCAGGCTACAAAGATAAAAAGGAAACTGTAGTAGCAGGAAATTTTATGTATGATGCAAGAAATATGAGGGACAAGGAAGCAGTTTCTTACTATGCTCAAAATCAGCATCACAACACAAATATATTGCCCCAAAATTCACAACAACAGATATACCAACACTCAGCATTTCCACCAAATATTCTCATGCCTATGCTTACTCCTGGTCAACGTCAACAAGTACTTGAAATGCTTGATCAATCTACTGTTAGTGAGACACATGGTGTGGCCAATATGGCAGATAAAGGTACTATTTTCTTAAATGAACAAGACTTCATTAAATGGATAGTAGATACGGGTGCTACTAACCATATGATAAGTAATCCTAAGCATTTACATCATAGAGGTTTGATAGAAAATGCAGACCAAGTTCAACTACCTACAGGAGATACGACACAAGTGTCATATATTGGGAATTATCACTTAGGAGAAAGTGATGTTCTTAACAAAGTATTATGTGTACCAACATTCAAGTTCAATCTCATGTCAATCTCACAAGGGACAAAGGAGTTGAACTATTGTGTTACATTCTTTTCAAAATATTATATTTTTCAGGATCTCTCATCTGGAAAGGTGAGGGAGATTGGTGAGGAGAAAAATAGACTTTACACAGTACATTCACAGCTGGATAAAACAGATACAGTACATGAAATATGTTTGGCAGTACAACACAATACTGATGCAATTACATGGCACCAAAGACTGTGTCATGTTCCATTGAGTATATTAAGAAAGATTAGTGTTTCTCATAATCTTGATAGTAAATTTACTTTGAATAATTATGAGATTTGTCCCTTGCTAGACTAACTAGATTGTCATTCCCACAAAGCAACAGTAGAGCTTCTTGTGCTTTTTAGTTGATTCACCTTGATGTTTGGGGCCCATATGAAGTAGAAACTTGTGATGGAATGAGATACTTCTTGACTATTGTTGATGATTTTTCACGATGAATATGAATTGTTTTTATGAGACTGAAATTTGATGTTATTGAGCTCTTCAAATATTTTTGTCTTGTAATTGAAAATTAGTTTGGTAGGAAAATTTAGAGGGTAAAATAAGACAATGGGTCTTCTGAGTTCTTCAATACCAATTGTAGTACTTTTTTTAAGCTTAATGGAATTGTGCATGAGAGTTTTTGTCCTTATACACCTCAACAAAATGGTGTAGTTGAAAGAAGACACAGACACATACTTGAATCAACAAGGGCTATTAAGTTTCAAGCCAATTTTCCTGACAGATTTTGGGGGTTTTATGTTTTATCTATTGTATATGTATTGAATAGGATTCCATCTATTGTCCTAGGGGACCTATCTCCTTTTGAGAAACTATATGGTAAGCCTCCTTCACTTGATCACATGAGAATTATTGGATGCTTATGCTTTACCACTAATCTTACTAAGCAAGACAAATTCAGTCCAAGAGCAGTCAGGTTTGTGTTAGTAGGTTATGGGGCTACTCAAAAAGGCTACATGTTATATGATTTGAAGAGCATGGTGTTTTTCACTAGTAAAGATGTCATGTTCATGGAAAAAATATTTCCCTTTAAAGGTAGCCTTATTGATCAGCACAATCAACATCAGTCCAACAATGATTTTGCTTATAATGATTTAGTTGCACCTCAATTTATTTAGATTCCAGCTCCACCAGTACCTCCTCTTGTACTACTAGATTCATCTCCAATGTCTTCTCATTTTGAACCTCCTAGTAGCTCTTCTCACCCTTCTGTTATTAGAAAATCTACTAGAGAGACTAGGCCACCCATTTGGCATAAGGACTATATTACACAAGTTGGTTCACACAATTGCTTGTATCCTATTGGTTCTGTATTAGATTACTCAGGTCTCAAACCACGTTATCAAAGTTTTATTGTCAACTTTTCAGCTAATGTAGAGCCTACTTGTTACACTGAAGCAGCCATGGATGCTAGATGATTAGATGCAATGCAAGCTGAAATTCAAGCATTGGAGAATAATAACCCTTGTCCTAACAAGAAACCTATAGGTATATAGCTGATGGGACAGTGGAGAGGTTTAAAGCAAGATTGTTGCATCCACTATTGCAGAGGTTATTTGGATTGTTAGTTTGTTTCATTAACTTGGTGTGTTTGTCAACCTTCCTATTCCTTTCTATGCTGACAACATCTCTGCCCTTCAGATTGCTGCGAACCCTGTCTTTCATGAACGTACTAAACATATCAATATTGATTGGCATTTTGTTCGTGAAAGGATTCGTGATGGTTTGATTGTTGTTACATACTTGTCCTCATCTAATCAACCTGCTGATGTGCTCACTAAGACACTTGGACGTGGCCCTCACATTTATCTCATGTCCAAGTTAGGAATGAAGAACATCTTCATATCTCCTAGCTTGAGGGGGAGAGGGGGTGTAAAAGAGTTAGATAAATGCACCAAAGTGTCTTAATGTCAAAGTTTGTTATACAATTAGTTACGATTAATTGAGTTAGTTATGATTAGTTATAAGTAATCTTATAATTAATTATAAATAATTAGCAGACAGTTAATCGATAACTTAAATGTATAAATAGTTTTTATACATTGTAACTAAGAACACTATTGATATTCAATACAATAATCTTCAAATTTCCCAAATTCATCAAAGCTCAACACATGGATACATGAATATTTACTCGACATAAGCATTGAAAAGTAGTGATACCTAAAGAACTTTTGAAAATGAAATACAGGAGTAATAATTACTGCAAAAGAATATGAAACTGAAATTTAATTACTACAATTCTTATATTGGTACGAAAGATTTGCAAGATTCCAACATGGTTGTTTGCTCTTATTTTAGAAGATCCTCAAATTTAAATACTCTTATTTTTTCAGTTTAAAACTTTTATTCCAAAGTGTATTAACATTGTCTTAATTTACCAAGTGACTTTTCATCAATAGTTATTATTTGACTTAACTACACTACAAACTATTCTCTTTTATTATTATTATAAAATAATAATAACATATCTAATGAAATTTCATAAGTGGGGTCTGAGAAGAGTAGAATGTACGCAAACCTTACCACTATCTCATAGAAATAGATAGTCTGTTTCCTGGGAACCCTCATCTCAAAACCTATAAGCAGAAAGAACTAGATATGACAAAAAGGAAAGGGAACAAAAAGAGCGACTAATAATGAATAACACATGACAGTAATGAGAACCCATGATTTAAAAAAAAGAAAAAAAAGGCCCTCCACCTAACCCTACTATACCCCAAGACCATGCATTCACCTAACCCTATCAATTAGCTTGCTACTTTAATTTGCGATCTCCACTAACTATTTTAGGTTCCAAATTAGCTTACTACTGGCGAAATATATTATCATGACTCGAAAAATCGAATCATGATATAAACATTGCACCAATACTAATTTCTACATTTTTCCTCCTTATTCCAATCGTTTAACTTTTGGAGTATGACAATCACATCACCTAATGCACATGAAGTCCACCTCTAGACTTTTAGCTAATTAAAAGCAACACAAAAAAGTAAACTAGGGAATTAAAAATAAGAATCATTCTATGGATAATTCGATAAAAAAAGGAAATATCTTTTAACTAACATTGGTGAAACTCTTGAAGTGATTTAGCAATGGACAATAAGCTATGGTTTATTTTTTCTGAAACAATTGGTTGTCTTTTTGAAGTAGTGGCTTCTAATTTGATAGGGTATTAAATGTTTTTAAGAAGAGTAAATAAGTAATTTAGTTTTTAAATTTTAGAGTTTATATTTTTAAAGTAATACTATACACGCACACTTGAACTATATCAAAAATAAATTAACGACTACTAGATACAAAATAATTAAAAAATGGGCTTTTTATGCCAAACTTTTGGCAATATTATGATGACAAAATGTCTTAATTTTTTCTGATGTGATTGTTTTCTATTTTTGTGATACATCTTGTTCAAAAATACTTTTTTCTTATTATATATTTTAAGATTTTATTTGTTAGTTCTTTTGATATTTTTTACCAATTTGGTGGTATTCCAAGATTTAATTATTTTTTTAATTATATTTTTAATTTTAAATAATTCTAATTTATCCTTTATTATATATTAATCTTTATCACAATCATATTATTCATTCTTCTTTGCATTAACTTTTGAAGTTTATTTTCCACCTAAATCTCCTCTTCTACGTTTCAATCTATCTTCTAATGTTTATTTTTTTTCCTCTTATTTCACATAAATTAAGTTAATTCAGTTTTGGGTTATAAGTTTGTGTAATTTGCTACTATTTTTAATCACTACTTTTATGATATGGTATCATAAAGTCAAACCAAACAATAAAATTATCATTAAACTATAACAAATCATACAATCTATTCAAACATTGTATTGTTCAGTACAATATCAAACTATACCCTGCTATATAGTACTGTACATTATGAAATCATGATAAACCACCATCCAAACAGAAGGTTAAATTACACATCTAAAGATTTTATTGAGAAAATGATCAAAATTATCCTTATCTTTGAGTTAAAAATCAAAGTAGTCCTTGTCTTTTAACATGGAGCAATAATAGTCCTCCATGTTTCAAGAATTAGTGTATTTTTGATATACGTGAAAATTTTCATCTATTTTTTAACGGAACACTTTAACACCATTGCTAACCAAATCTTCCCCTTCTTCTTCTCCCCTCATACATCCTACAGTATCTATATTCCATAATTCATAACTTAAATTCACACCATAAGACAAACAAAATCAATCTAAAAAGGCTTATATTTGGAGAAGTAAAATTTATTCATTTGCATGTCCTTACTTTTGAAGAACATTTTTTTAAATTTATTTTTAATTTTTTGAGATTATGGTGATCATCTCTTACTGTTGATAACACACTAACTAGAATTCCCAATTGAATTTAATTGGGAGGGTCTGCATTATCTGCATTCAAGTTTATTGCACACAAAGTGTTAGATCAAAGGACAATTGCTTTGAGAAGTGTTTTTGAAAGCTTATAAGGTGTCTACATTATCTGCATTCAAAGGTGTTCGTTCATGTATTTGAAAGCTTACAAAATTCAACTTTACTTCCTACAACACTTTGATTCAATGCTTCATTGATATCAAGACATGTATCTCAATTAGCATATGATTTGTTGCTACATTTTTGTTTGTAGTATGTCTTGATATTTACAGAGTCCTAAAATTGAAAGTCTATTATTTAATTTTTTCTATAGTCTTGATTGATGTTATTGGACTTCTGTTGACATCTATGTCTGTTGTACTTGATCTTTTATATATATATATCCTAGAAACTTCATACGTTTTGCTTCATGCATCTGCGGAGTGAATCGTGAGTGTTGTGTGGCGGGGATGCGGATGAATTGGTTGACATTTTGCTAAGTATTTGGTTATGTCATACCCTTAAAATCGACAACAATAATGTGTAATGAAATCTTAAAGAGTTCAACATGTATATTCAGAAGTCATCTAATGTCTTTATTGACAATATTTTGTATATATATATTTTGGAATAATCAGTAAAAAGCCTCCTATGCTTACTCGAACTTTTCATTGTTCTGTGTAGATCTTTATAAGTTTTATTTCACAGTTGGTTTCTATGTAGATCCTTATAAGTTTTATCTCACAGTTGATTTCTCATTGTTCTATGTAGATCCAAATATGAGCCTTTTTAGATTGATTTTGTTTGTCTTATGGAGTGAAATTAAGTTATGAATTATGGAATTCGGATACGGTAGGATGTATGAGGGGAGAAGGAGGAGGGAAAGATTTGATTAGCAATGGTGTTAAAGTTTTCCATTAAAAGTTGGATGAAAATTTTTAAGTATATCAAAAGTGCTCAATTCTTGAAACATGGAGGATTATTAGTGCTCCATATTAAAAAACAAGAATTACTTTAATTTTTAACTCAAAAATAAGGGATAATTTTAATCTTTTTCTCGATTTTATTTGTTGTCCATGCGGTGTAAATCATCACTAAAAAGGTTTAGGTGTGTAATCAATATTTGGTGCCAAATTTAATGGGTTATTTTGAGCACTTTTGGAAAGAAGCTGATTTTTTCCACTTGTGTGCAGCAGAAGGAAGCATGAGTGGATTTTTATTTAAAAAAATTAAAATAAATAAATGTTCTTTATAATTTGATTTCAGGTGATATTTATATTTTCAAATTTGATGTGCATGAGAAGATACTTAGACATGTACACAATTGAATAAGTAACACACGCCGACATGATAATTTGCATGAGAAACTTGAACTAATTTGTATTATATCATCGATCCTGGCTCAGGTTGAACGCTGGTAGCATGCTTAACACATGCAAGTCGGACAGAAAACACGGGAAACAGTGTTTCCAGTGGCGGACGGATGAGTAACGCGTAAGAACTTGTCCTTGGGAGGAAAATAACAACTGAAAACGACTGCTAATACCCCGTAAGCTGAGGAACAAAAGGAGGAATCCGCTCGAGGAGGGGCTCACGTCTAATTAGCTAGTTGGTGAGACAATAGCTTACTAAGGTGATGATTAGTAAGTGTTCCAAGAGGATGATCAGCCACACTGAGACTAAGACACGATCCAGACTTCTACGAGAGGCAGCAGTGGAGAATTTTTCATAATGGGCGAAAGCCTTACGGAGCAATGTCGCGTGGGGGTGCGTAAGATGTATGTTATGTCACTAAAAACACATAGTTATTTAACTTTGTATAATATTACATATCTATCATGCATATTTAAAATTTAATAATATAGATATCAATTGAAATCAAATTAAATGAATATTTATATATTATTTTTTTCAAAAATTGGTTGGTGAAAAGACCCCACAAAAATAAAGCGTAACCTACCATTTTTTTTGCTCCAATTAGAAACAAAAGTGATTCAACATTTTTGGATAGTTTATTAGAACTAATGTGTGTATTTAATTTACTTAGTTAGTCTAAGCTATTTTTATTTATTTATTATATTAAAAATATATATTTAACAGTATTTATTTATTTTATAAAATTAAGAT
>JAOTQJ010118201.1:0-10729 GCA_025642045.1 Solanum sejunctum
TGTCCGTATTGAGGAAGTGTGTGTGTGACCCAAGTGCTATAGTGCCCTTGGATTTTATGGGTGTTATAGAAGAAAATTTGACATATGAGGAGGTCTCGATGTATATTTTGGATAGAAAAGTGAAGAGGTTGAGAAACAAAGATGTAGCTTTCGTCAATTTCCTTTGGAGGAACCAACAAGTTGAAAGTGCCACATGGGAATCCGAGGCAGATATGAGAAAGTGATATCTATATCTTTTACTTTCTACTCAAGACAAATGTAATAATTTAAGTCCCCTATATGATTTCAAGTCTTAAGTATCAGCCCTTATGTCCTTTTGCATGCATTCATGTTTATGTTGACAAGTCTATGGTGATTTTTGACATTCATATTGATATTTTTAAAAATGATGTTTAGGTGTATTTGTTCCATTTATGTCGGACTGAAATATCTATGATTACTTCTTTTATGTATGATTCTTTGACATTCGGGGATGAATGTTCCTAAGGGAGAGATATTGAAATGCCTCAAAAATGTGCTTCAGAAATGCCCATAATAGTAATTTTCATATATCTCAAAATCCGTGAGTGATATCAAAAATCTGAATTAGTATTTTCGATCAAGTGGAAAAATAGAGTGTAAAATATGTATAACCCAAATTTTAGAAGACCCATAGTGAAAAATAATTTTCACTAACTTTTCACAAAACAGTGGGCATTCGCGTTGGCTCTGCAACGCGGACCTACCGCTAAGCAGTGTTATCACTTCCTTAATTTTCCTGCTTCAGCCTAAGGCATTGGGATCTTCTCCCTATGCCCATTTATACATAACAACACCTATACTTAGCCATTTTTTAACTCTATATCACTCAAGACACTCTCAAAACTGTCTCCAAGACGTAACCAAATATTTCATCCAAATTCAAGTATCCCAAGCTTAATTTAAGATCTCACAAACTCTATTCAAGCTTAAAGTGTCCTGCAAGTCATCAAAATATCCCAAAATTTAGATATGTGGGTTTCATCCATTGGGTCCTTTAACCATGGATCCCAACCTTTATTTTTATGAAAATTGAATGTTTTGAAATTGTATTATCTATGGGTATCTTCTATTATGGATTATAAGTATAAATTATGTTGGGGTGTTATGAAATGTTGATTTATTGTACATGACTATCTATTTCAAGCATGTACTATGAATCAGTTTTGTCTATTGAGACTATGTATTTTTTGAGCTATGAAACTATGATCTATTATGACATTTGATGATGGATTTCATAGTATTCTATATGATGGTTTTACTATATGTTAGTGAGTTGAATTGCATTGGGTTTTCTCATATTATTACACTCTTGAATTACATGATTTTGGACAAGCATTATACACCTACCAAGTGTTTGATAAAATATGTTGACAAGGATTCTTAGAGTTATTGATGATGTATTCCATAATTTATAAGTCAAGTAGCTTTATGATGATTTTGGTCTTTCAAAAAATGTATTGAATTCATTAAAATGTCTATGATGTTGTAAATGTAGAATTAATCCCTTTTTAAATTTTTTTTTACCTCTTCTAGGCCTTTGATGTTAATGTAAGGGTAATGTTTGACGATGAGCTATTCTTATGTTTTAAAGTTACGCTCACTATCAAAGGTCAAAGATGTTTTAGAACAACTCATGTCATGTTTCCATGTTTCTTACAAATTTCTAAAGTGTGATTATTTAAATTATTATTCGGAATTAGGCTTAGCACAGATCAATGGAAGGTTTGCTCTCTTTCCATGAACTATGTGCCAACATAGGAGTATACTTTACCCTTGTTTTACATTGGATCCATTGAGTGCACTTTTTAATGAAATCCACCCCGAAATGGGATGGGCTGTCGTAAGGTGAAGCATAATTTACCTTGGCAAGTAGACCACCTCTTTACTGATAAGGGGTAATCATTGAGATTCCATGTTATAGCTTGTTTGGTCTTATTCTTTGTCGGTCGAGGTCACTTCATACATATGTATCATATTTTTTGCAAGTTGTAAGATTTATAAACATGTTTTACTTCTGGCATTGATGATGCATGTCATATTGAGATTATGCTTATCTATCGCCTATTACTATGTATTTTGACTATATCGGCTTATGTCTTATTGCATTGCATCTTACATACTTAGTACATTCAAACGTACTAACACATACTTTATGCTTACATGATATTACCATGTAGGGATCAAAGCTCTTCTTAATCATCCTCCAAGTGGCTAGTGAGATTATTCGAAGATAAGCTTTGAGAGTCCTCAAGTTTAGGGACAATATCTACTTCTATTGTTATTTCTAAGACTTCTTTATCTTGAACATTTCACATTATGAGGGTGAGACTGAAAAGTTTCTTGTCCCACATTCTATTCTATGTTTAGAGGTGTTGTTGGAATATTATGATGTATTTATACAACAAGATTGACTCTTCAAGTTCTTTTATGATTATCAAAGACTTTCCTTAGTCCTGCTTCCCTTTTTATATTATCTCTTGTTGTTGTTTACTTTGCTTCCTTGACCAAAGATGTGTGATTGCTATTTTAAGAGGCTTGTTTGTGTGCCTTTGGGTTCCCATTAGCCGTGTCATGTCTGGGCCTTAGGCTTAGGCCGTGACAATCTTTTAGAGTAATAATCACTGTACACATATCTTTCGAAAACTTAACTTTGAATCTCTTCATGAATGCCCTATTCATAATCATAATTCGCAAGATCTTTCATTGAAAAATAAGGTGGGCTTATTTAGAACAATCATAAATGACATAAGTCTTTAAGTAATTTATTCAAAAGGAACATTGAATTCATCCAACCTTAATAATATCAAAACTGATTTTAGAATTAACATCACACTTCAAAATATATGTACATTTACTTAACAAAATAGTAATTAAGCTATACAAACATCATATAGTAGCATAGGAACCATAAAATCATCATAAGCATGCATAAGAACTTAGGAACTCATTGAAAATAAAAAATACATAATAGGGAACTTTATGCGTGAAAGGATACCCATAAATCAACTCACATACCTGAGAAACTAGAGGTAATCAGAATTGAAGTCTTAAGGAAGGAACTTGGGAAACCCTAGCCTTGTTCTTGCCTATCCTTGAGACCTTTTTTCCTTGGAGATATTTAAGAATGTGGAATCAATGTAATTAGGGATTTTACACTAATATAGGTCCCTTTCCTATCTACAAAATGACATGGTTTGGAAATAGATTTGACGGGAATGACTAAACTACCCTACATTTAAAATTGTCAGAAGCCATCTATGAGAACCTGAATATGGGTAATAGACCCTTTCATCTGATGGATCACTTGAGAATCTTGAAATATGATCTTTACTGAATTGGTAACTACGACAAGAAGGATAGGTCATACTATTTTCTACAAGTTGTAGTTAGCCTCGTCGAGTACTTCCACACTTAGGAAAATTCTCACCTTGTATATGATCTTCTTATATGAGACCTTATATATGTCATATAGCATTTGATGGGTCATTAGATAATTCATAGATACCTTCCTAAAAACTAAAATTTCTTCTAGATTGGAATCCCACTCACGAACCTATCTATAAGCCGTAGAACAATCCAAGGTGCTAGACTATCTTATGAACTAGGTTCTAAGTCATTTCATTCAGGCCAACATTTTTGCACTCAAGGCTCCTAAACTGGGGGTCATTGTACAAACCATCGAATGGGTGATTCACCACTTTGACTATATAACACCTCAAATTGTGCCATCTGGATGTTGTAATGGTAATTGTTGTTATACGCAAAGTCTACCAAAGTAAGTGCTAGGTCCCATCGGGCCACAAAATCAATCATATAGGCCCTTAGCATGTCCTGAATAGTGTGTTCTAATTGACATTAGTAATGGTGTAAGAAGCAGAAATCAGATCCATTTTAGTACCCAAACCATGCTGTAGAGCCCGCAAATAGTGAGAAATAAACACAGACCCTTTACTATAGACACCACCACACTATACAATCTGATACTGTCCTAATATACAACCTAGCAAGATGCTCCATACTATAGGTAGTCCTCACAAGTAAGAAGTGTGCCTATATGGTCAAATGATCAAGGACTATCCAAGCTGAGTCAAACTTTCCCCAAAGGACATGGGCTACCTTGTTACAAAATCCATAGTCACTATCTTCCACTTCTACTCGGGAATGGGCATACTTTGCATCGATCCATCGGGATTTTGATACTCATAGTTCACTTGTTGACCATTAAAACACTTGGTAATGAACTCGGCTATGCCTCTCCTCATAACAAACCACTAATAATGTTATTTAAGATCGTGATACATCTTAGTAACAATAGAATTAATGGAAATCTAGCACAATGGGCCTCCTCAAATATCAATATCACCCAATCCCCAATTTTAGGCACAAAAACTCTACCATTAACGCTCAAAACACCACTAGAATCGATGATAGCCATCTTGGCTTCACCTCTTAATATTGTGTCATGAATCATGCATAATCTAGGGTCCTCAATCTAATGAGCACAAACTTGATGAAGCAAGGATGATCTAGCCTCAACTAAAACTAAAATACTCTTAGGAGGAGAAACGTCTAAATGGATCATCTGTCTAGCAAGAAATTGAACATTAAAAGCTAAAGGCCTCTCCTCGACCCTCAAGAATGCAAAACATCCTATTCTAGTAACCATTGCTCCAAGCATAAGCCACAATATTGTCCTTCCTGGGGTGATATAGAATAGAGATGTCATAATCTTTAAGTAACTAAAACCACCTACATAATGTTATGTTCATATTAAGCTAGGAAAAGATGTTTTTGAGACTGCAATGATCGGTAAAGATATTACAATGCACCCCATAAAGATAACATTGCCAGAACTTCAACACGAACACAACTACAGCCAACTCCAAGTCATGTGTAGGGTAGTATCTCTCATACATCTTTAGGTGTTTAGAAGTATAGCCTATAACCTTCCCCCTTTGCATCAATTCACCATCCAAGCTCAACCTGAAGCATAACAATATACCACAAATGGAACTCCCTCCTCAGATAAGGTAATAATAGGTGTTGAAGCCAACAATTCCTTGAGCTTTTAGAAGCTCGTATCATAATCATCTGACCACTAAAGTGCCATAGCCTTATGAGTTAATCTAGTGAACAGGGTGGTAATAAAGTAGAATCCTTTGAAAAAAACATCAATAATATCCTGCCAAACCAAGGAAGCTCTGAATCTCAGTCACAAAAGTAGGCCTAGCCCACTTACAAACAACTGTTATCTTGGCCAAATCAACTATAATACACTCTATTAACACAATATGCCCAAGAAATGCAATAGACTACAACCAAAACTTGCCCTCTGAGAACTAAGCATACAACTTCTCTTCCCTCAATCTCTGGTGTACGGTCCTCAAGTGCTGAATATGATATGCCTCGCTCATGGAATAAACCACAATATTATCTCTAACCATAATAGCAAAAATGTCTAAACAAGGCTTGAATATTTGGTTCATCAACTCAATATAGGCAACTAGGGCATTAGTCAAATCGAATGACATAACTGTAAACTTTTAATACCCATAATGGGTCCTAAAAGCTATCTTTGGGATATTAGAATCCTGGACTCTCAATTGATGATAACTGAACCTCAAATCAATCTTGGAGAATACCAAGGCACCTTGCAACTGGTAAAAATGTCATCAATGTGAGGCCAAGGATATTTTTTCTTGATGTTCACTTTGTTAAGCAGAAGATAGTCAATACACATACATATAGTGTCATCCTTCTTCTTCACAAATAATATAGGCGCACCCTAGGGAGATACACTCAAATGATAAAGCCTTTCTTCATTAAGTCTTCCAATTGTTCCTTCAACTCTTTTAGTTCAGCCAGGGCCATGTGGTAAGGAGCAATAGATATGGGCTCAATGTATGGCTCCACAATAATAGCAAAATCAATATCATGATCCAGTGGAACACTGGACAAGTTAGTCAAGAATACATGCATAAACTCTCTAGTAACTCTACTGTCCTCTGAAGATAGGGACTCTTGAGAAACAACCCAAAATGAGTCATTTAAGCTAGGCACCCCTTCTCCATTATCCAGTAAGCATGCATATAGGAAATAACTCTCTTAGAATAGGAACTACATATTCTGATCCATACCAACTAAGGCAAGTCGGGTCAAGATAAGGTGATAGTCCTTGCATGATACTCAAGAATAACATGATGGGATAGCAACCAATCCATACCCAATATCATATCGAAGTCTACTATATCTAGCAATATCAAACCAATTATAGTATCTCTCCCCATAAAAGTTAAAACATAACCCTGTACACCTAATTTACTACTAAAGATTTACCTATTGGGATGGATACACATATAGGCTTGAAGTAGCTCATACATAATATCAATATGAAAGCATAATAGGTTAACATATAAGAATAACTAGAGCCTGGATTAAATAAATGATGACACACTACAACCATACCATTGATAACTACAAATGAAGCCTCTACCTTGGTTCTTTTAGGAATGGAATAACAAATGCTATGACCACTACTAGCTTGTGGGCCTCTATAGGCACCACCTCTCCCTGTACCATGACATTCTCTAGCACCACCCCTTATGCCCTGAGAGGTATCTTTGCCTTCTACCAGAGGTCTTGAGGTCTTAGTAGGAACTACACGATGAGGACGATGATTGGTGAAGTGCCCAACCTCATTACAAATATAAAAAGCCTTAGGGTTCCACCCCTGAGATGAAGTGATAAAGAACTACCACGTCTAGCTGAACCAAGGGAACTATCATGGCATACTCTGTATAGGGCTAGATCTGTTAGTAATTTCTGAAGCAAAAAGAGTTGCTTGTACTACTCAACCCTGATTGCCCTACCTCTGAAACCCTCTATCACGTGATAGGTGTTCATTTAACTGACAATGTCGATGAAATCACTTTTTGCCAACCCCATCTCTTGTGCCTGTTGTTCTCAGTCATACGAGCATGGTCCACAACACTCTGAAAAATGCCTCCAACAAATACTAAAGAAGCTGTAGCATCCTGAAGATACCCTGCCAAGCTCTTGGTGAACCACTAAATCCTCTGAAACTTAGTAGGGATACTAGACAGAGTATATGTAGATAAACCATAAAATCTAGCCTCATAGTCTAAAACTGTCATAGAACCCTACTACAGTCGATCAAAATCATCATTATGACTTTCAAGGCTATATGGTACGAAACTCTCTAAAAATATCTCTATGAATTGCTCCCAAGTCATAGTTATTGATCTAATAGGCTGGCAAGCTAGAACTAACCTCTAGTAGTCCTTGGCGAGACTAGTAAGTTGATAGGAGGTATAAGAAACTCCATAGGATGCCAGAATAGCCAGATTACACTTCCAATCCTGACACTCTGATAAGAAGTCATAAAATCTATCACCAGGAATATCATCAAATCTCAGTAGAGCCAAACGCATAAACCTTTCAAAACTCTTCTACTCAGATTGGTCAAGGTTAGACTAGCAAAAGGCCACCATAAATAAAGGCGATGCAATAGATGGAGTAAGATCCAAACTCTAATGCGGTGCACCCAAACTCATCCTAGATGTCTAAAGCAAAATAATAACCATCGTATGAGGGTCTACTAGAACTGATGAAGGAGCCACATAAATCACAGCCGTCTCAATTGGAGCACTAGAAGGGCTAATCGGTGTGGTAGAAACTAGTATGGTCAACAGTAGTTGGGGTTGGATGATCTTCGTCTAGTCTAGCTAATAACTACATAAGTAGCTCCTGAACTGATGGTGTAAAAGCTGGAGCTGAGAGTGGTGGAATAGAATCAGCAGGCTCCTTTAGAGGAATAGTAGGCTCTAGAGAAGCTGATCTAGTTTGTCCCCTATGAAGTGTTTCCCTCTAGTAATCTCTTAGACTCTGGCCCTATCATAAGTTGTACCTTGACCTTGATAGGAGTTATATTAGCTAACATAGGATCACCCATTGAGCGGTGGGATAAAGTAACCAACATCTGTGCAGGAGGAGTAGGTTAGATATTTGCAAAGAGGTGATATGAAAAAATAGATGAATTGAAGAAAGATATGAAAATGTTTCCTAGTAATTGCTCATAGCCTTTCGAAGATAAGTGTGGACGTCTGCACATCGATCCATGAGACTCTATTAGACACCTTACTTTTGACTAACAAGCCTAACAAACCTAGATCTCTGATACCAAATTGTCATTACCTAAAATTAGGTCATGAGTAAAGAGAGAAAAATAAAGTGCAAACAACCATAATATGCCATGAAATATTACAAAACCTAGAGTCATGAGTACAAGAGCACATAAGGTAATGCAGAAGTGTAAATACATGTCTCAAAAGAAATACAAGTTGTCTCATAAGTTTGATCCAAATTTGAAAAGAAAGTGAAGGAAATCCCAAATGATCCATGGCGATAGAAGTCTAAGCCTTACCGAAAGGATCTAGATGAACAGAGAAAAAGTTTAATAGCATGAATCAGCCACTGTGCAGGTCCCTATGCATGATTTGCCTGGATGAAATAGAGTAAGGGTGAGTACACTAAAATGTACCTAGTAGGTTCAACCGATTGGGTAAAAGAAATTGAATAAGAATGCAATAACAAATAACTCTATCACTGAAAGCCAAAAGGTTAATACACAATAATAATAACATAAGATATCCTTAAGAACATATAATACCATATAACCATCATTTGAATATGATGCATAACTCATAAGTCTAACTACCAAGTTTTTCATAGCCTTACTACCTGCCCGTGGTCAAGGTAATCTTAGAATGCCAAAACCTTACCACCTAATCATGGTAAAGGGATATTATGATGCCAAGTCCTTGCCACCTACGCGTGGTCAAGGCATGTGAAGTATGAATCTCATCCTTGCCTCCTTCTTCGGTTAAGGGGGTGGTGCAAAAGCGAAGCAAGATGTCCTTGCCTCCTATCTTGGTCAAGGGATTATACAAGCAATAAACAATAGATACAATCAATGGTGCAACCTAAAATATTCATGTAAACATGTAGGCAAGTAAAGTAGCATTAATATAGTAGAATCGAAGCATGAAGCTCACAGTCTCAGATGTACTCTGGGAAATCATATCAAGTGTCACATCTAATAATACTAAGCAATCATCATGTGTTAGATTATTATAATTATACCAATAGTCAAGAGTGACAATAGTATCAGACCTTATTCGTCCCAAGTATGCAATAATATCAATAATAACGGACCTTACTCATCCCAAATATAAGAATATCAATAATATCGGACCTAACATGTCATGACCAAAACGTAGAAGCCTAGATGTGACTGGTGAATGGAGAACAAGAAGGAACCCCAAACCATCCTATAGCATATCATTACACACCCTTAGTTGCGAAAGCAAGTAGATTGACAATAAGAGATAAATGTAAACAATTAAAAATTAGGGAATAAGGATAAGCTTCCATATCAAAAACATCAAGAGTCAATAGAGTCAAGTGCATAGTATAGATACATAACATGTCTAATAACACCTCTACAACATAGATAAAAGCGGCAGCCAAGATAAAGCAACCAGATTCACTCTCACAGTCAATACATAAGTTAAAAACAAAGTCTTAATACATAGCAATAGATCATATGTAACGTCCCCAAAATGTAGGACTCACCAACAAGCTTGTTAGAAGTCGTACTAGCCACATGGAGGAGAAGGATCAAGCGGTACACCAGTTCCTATATGATTACATCATGTAAGCATAGATTATGCATTAGTACATTTAAATATACTAAGTATATAGGATAAAATTTAACAAGAGATAAGTTCATAATCAAACTGCATAAATGTAGGCAATAGTTAGCATATATAAATATGATATGTAGGGATGATGCTTAAAGTAAACTCAGGCTTATAGAGACCATAATACGAGTGTACAAAGTGAGCGTTATAGTGAAAGTTAAGGCCTACCACCCCCTTGGATAGGCACATGAGGTACGAACCCCTTCATGAGGTTGATGGAGTATAAATCCCCACCGAGGTTGACAGAGTACAACCCCCCCATCAAGGTTTATGGGTAACAACCCCCAACAAATGTTACTGGAGCCTACCACCCCCTAAGCTAGGCGATCAAGGTGCCAACCTCTCGATAGGTTACCCGTGCCAACAACCCCCTAGCTAGAATTAGTCATCCCTAACACTATATAGAGATAAAATCACACACACACATATATATATATATACACACACACACACACACACATGCTCCTTTCATCATCATACATATTTATTCCTTTTCCATCATCCTATAGTCATTCATTTCATAAGACATACATTGAACCTTCAATTCCTCAAGAATTCTTAACAGGGCATTTTATCAAACACATAGTGGGTATGTAATGCTACTGTAAAACTATGCAATTCAAGAGTGAAATCATGCTAGAAAAATTAGTGCAAAGACATCAATAGATACTTACTAACACCCTCAACAATATACATCAAGACCCTTCATCAATCCTCTACATAGACCTTAGATTCATGGCCCAAAACATAGTAAAATAGTCACAATTTCATACACCACAACATAGTGTATGATGATTTTCATAATAAATAAGACCCATCAGTAAATCAACTTTAAATCATGCAATTTTTAAGAAAACAAAGCTTGGGTATCATGGGTAAAACAAACCATGAAAGAAACCCACATACCTTAGCTTTGGAGATGAACT
>JAOTQJ010118212.1:0-43156 GCA_025642045.1 Solanum sejunctum
CCTCAAGCTACCCGAGAAGAAGGGGTTACATATTCCTAGTAATAGAATGCCATTAACATGTTTCCACATTCTGTGACTAACAAATTGAACCAAGAATCCCAAGCTCCTCGCTCCTACTATGGCCTCAAGAGTGAGGGACTTTACTAGGATGAACCCTCCGGAGTTTCATGGCTCCAAAATGGAAAAGGATCCCCATGAGTTCACTAGTGAGATATTTAAGGTGCTTGCTCTCATAGGGGTGAGTTTAGAGGATATGGAAGAACTTGCAACTTACCACCTCAAGGGTGTTGTACAAATTTGGTTTTCTCAAAAGCTAGAGGGGGAGAACAATTATTCCATCCCACTAGAGGAATTTAAGGTTGCCTTTCTCAATTGATTCTTCCTTATTGAATTGAGAGAGGCAAATATGATAGATTTCGTGAATCTTAAACAAGGCTCCATGATTTTGAGAGAGTATTCCCTTAAGTTCAACAAGATTTCGAAATATGCTCCTGACTTGGTTGTCGATTCTAGTGCAAGAATGAACAAGTGTGTGTTAGGGGTGTCCGACTTGGTGAATGAAGAATGTCGCACCTAGATGCTTGTGAGAGATATGGAATTGTATCGACTCATAACCTATGCCAAGAAACTTAGGGGGAACCTTAGGAAGAGGAGGAGTAGGGAGTCCAAGAGGGCTTGGTATGATGGTGGTATTCAAGTTCCTAAGGGTGGCCTTTTCTAACAAGGTCACAAATTTGAAGGTCAAGTGTTCTCTAATTCTCAAACCAAAATATTTGCTAATGATGTGGTGCCTAACCCTAAGATTCAAGGTGGTAATGGAGGGATACCTCTCCCAATGTGCTAAGAATGTTGAGAAAATCATGGTGGCTTCTGCTTGAGGGACTCAAATGCTTACTATGGGTATGGAAAAGTAGGCCACAAGGTTGTTAACTATCCTATGCTCAAAATAGTGGTAAGGATGGTCGTCCTCAAGGCTAAGGTTCTCATGTGGGTCAAAACAGAAAAGGAGGCCAACAAAGGGTGCTCCGCATCATAATCGATTTTATGCCTTACAAGAAAGACAAGGATTGGATGAGGTGTTTGATGTTATTATCGGCATGTTAAATGATTTTGATTATGATGTCTATGCTTTATTAGATCCGGGTGACACTCATTCTTTTGTTACTCCTTCTGTTGCCAATAAGCATCATATGTGTCTGAATTATTGTGTGAAACCTTTAAAGTATCTACCCCCCTTGGTGAATCCATTATTACTAGCAGAGTTTATAGGATTGTCCTGTGTCTATATTGCTTAAAGTCTTACCTTGTGGTTTTGTTGAACTTGACATGGTAGATTTTGATATTATTCTTGGGATGGATTAGTTGCATGAATATCATGCTTTAATTGATTGTAGAACTCGTAAAGTTAGGTTTCAATTTCCTAATGAGCCCGTCCTTGAGTAGGAATATTGTAATTCTGTAGTTAAGGGTAGGTTCTTACTTGTCCGAAGCACCGAAAATTGATTTAGAGGGTTGTATTTACTATCATAAAGGTTAGGGATATTAAGTCTAAAGTCCCTCCTAAGGAGTCAGTTCTAGTTGGGTTTCTTGATGTCTTTTCCAATGATCTTCCTAGTGCTCTTCCCAAAAATAAATAGATTTTAGTATAGACCTCCTCTCCGATGCACAACCCATTTCCATTCCCCCTTACTGTATTGTCCAGATGGAATTAAAGGAGTTGAAGGACCATTTAAGGGATTTATTAGAGAAGGGTTTCATAAGGCCTAACAAGTCGCCTTTAGGTGCACCAATGTTGTTCGTAAGAAAGAAAGATGGCTCACTTAGAATGTGCACCAACTACTGCCAATCAATAAGGTCACCATCATGAACAAGTATCCCCTACCAAGGATAGATGACCTATTTGATCAAATACAAGGTACTTGCCATTTTTCTATGGTTAATCTTCAGTACGAATACCACCAAGTGAGTGAAAGGGTGTGTGATATTCCCAAGAAGGATTCTCTGAATAGTTGTTGGCACTTTCAATTTGCGATGATGTCATCTTGATTAACTAATACACCAAAAATATTTATGGATCTCATGAATAGGGTCTTTAAACCCCAACTTGATATGTTTGTGGTAGTATTCATAGATGACATATTAATTTACTCTCGAAGTGAAGGAGAGCTTGTTAATCATTTGAGGATAGTGTTGCACACTTTGAGGAATGACAAGTTATTTACTAAGTTTGATAAATGTGAATTTTGGTTGAAGGAGACTGTATTCCTAGGGCATGTGGTGTTAGATGATGAAATTAAATTGGACCTTGAGAAGAGGGAAGTGATAAAAAAATTGGACTAGGCCCTTAACTCCAACTAGATATTAGGAGTTTCTTGGGCTTGGCGGGGTACTACCAGAGATTTGTGAGTGGTTTCTCTTCAATTGCTTCCCCTTTGACAAAGTAGACACAAAAGAAGGCAAAATTTTTTTAGACTAAAAAATGTGAAAGAAGCTTTCAAACTTTGAAATACAAGCTTATCTCCACTCTTATTTTGGCTCTGCCGGAAGGTCTGGAAGTGTTTGTGACAAGGGTTGTTTTAGGGTGTGTAGTGATGAAAATTCGCAATTTAATAGCATATGCTTCACAGCAACTAATAGTGATGAGCATAATTGTCCCACACATGATCTTTAGTTAGAGGCCATGGTATTTGCTTTAATGATATGGCATCATTATTTGTATGGGGTTCATGTAGATATATTTACCGATTACAAAAGTCTCCAGTGTGCCTTCACCCAAAGGGACTTAATTTGAGAAAAATAAGGTGGTTAGAACTTCTTAAGGATTATGACATGAGTGTGCACTTTCATCCAGCAAAGCTCATGTTGTGTCCATAGAAGGATGGTGGCAAAAAGGAAGTGGCTAGGGAAGTCCACCGATTAGATAGGTGGGGAGTCAGGTTGAAGGAAGTGGAAATTTGGGGTGTGGTGGTTGATCATTCTAAAATAGTACCTCTTCCTTTGAGGATAAACCAATTGTTGTCAAATATAAAACCTAACCATAGGTTAGGGTCAAATCCCAAGGGAATATGGAGTTTTGCCACCTTGATTCACCAACAGTTATTTCAAGCATTAAATAACTCTATTCTCAAGAATGATGGGGGGTGGGAGGAGGGGGGTTGCAATGATTGGTATTAACTAAAACTATACTAATAAAACCAAGAGACAATGAAATTAGAGAGCAACTTGAAAAATTGTGTTCCCCATGTTTACTACCTCACATACCCCGGATAACACAATCCAAATTAGGATATTGCATGTAGGACAGTAACTTAAGTTCTTCCAATCTTTGGACAAAGGCCAAGGTCAAATTTCACTATGGCACTTGGCTGGCTACCACAGTATGCCAAACTAACTGTTACCTATTGTCCTAGTCGACCTATCCTAGGCTGGGTTTGGTTGATTAGATGAGAACACATCAATCAAATCTTGCCACCTATTTTCTTTTCCTATTCATCACTACCTTGATAAGGATCATGACACTAGGCAGGGTTTAATGTTGTCCACCATTAAACAACAAGCAAATTGAATGAAAATGGACAATATATGCAAATACCCAATTTAGGAAGTGCACATAATCTGAGTTTCCCAAGTTAGCTACTGATGGTTCCCACAACCCCAAGTTGTGGGGGTTTAGATACTCATATCTTGTGCAAGAAAACAAATAATAAATGAAATAAACATACTTGATAAATTACCCAAGGAGAATGGACAAGAAAACTACCTTTTGAACTTGGATTCACAAGCTTGAATGATGAAATTAAATTCCAAGTGATTCCAATCTATCAATTTGAGTCTCAAAGTAAAAACCCTAGTTTTCTACTCTAAAATCTGTGTGTTCTCTCTACAAGAATGATAAATTCTCTGTTAAAAATTCAAAGACTGATTCTAAAACCCTAACTTATACTATTTATGAAAATGTCCCTATATAATTAGAAAATCTAGTCGGCAACTGCAATGGCTCGTAGTTACTACTCCTAGGGTGACCTACTAGTCATACTCGGGCTTTGATTATCAGCACTTGTCATTTTGGACTTGACTTCCATGGTTCACCTCTATGAGTCATAATCTTGTCTACGACTTGTAGTACCTTCTCGTAGTCTATGCTTGCAGTTTTTGGTTAAGCTTTTAGCAATGCTAGAAATTGATACGAGTCCTGCTCCTATGAATCGTAGTGAGACATATGAGTCATAACTAGGTCTTGCATAGCTAAGCTTTAGAAAATTAGATTCTACATTCTGAACACTGGAAATCCCTACGAGTGTACAATACAACTCATAGCTTGAGCTAAGGCTCATAGTGGGCCTCATAGGTCCTAAACTTCTGCAAAATGAACAACTTTTTTTTAAAATCAAGACAACTTCTATTTTTTTCAGAAACAACACAAAAACCATTAAAACCAAAAAAAGTTGCATTAATAACACGCAAAATCTCATATTTTAGGCATCCAATATATTGTATTTTTGCAGCACGTCAACGCTCTCAACTTAGAATTGTTGCTTATCCTCAAGTGACGACTCAATCAAGATAGATAATAGCATAATGCATAGTGATCAATCCAATGGCATATACAATAATAAAAGCCAAATCAAGTAGCTAATAAGCAAAGCATAACATATTGATACATTTGACAATCGAACTATGATAAGTTAAGGTGTGTCGACAGTTCATATTCACTGAACAAGTAAATTTTGCCCATGCAATGCAAATGCCCTCATAGAAAAGAAGTGTAATATTTTACTCAATTATTTAAGTGACTATGCAAGAATACTCACTCTTACAAATGAGATTCATGCATGATGACCAATTCCATAAGTTTGCCCAAATACTCATACCTAAACTGATGATTGATTTGATTAGGATCATTATAGGACTTTCTCTTTGTGGTATTCCACCTCTTGCTTGTTTTTGGTCCAAAGATGAAATTCTTAATGATAGTTAGTTGTATTCGCCAATTTTCGCAATAATATTATAGGCTTGTAATGTATGCTCATGGGGTTTGGTGGGACATTTTGCATAAATTATTGACTAAGGGCCAACTTTGAACTACGTTTTTCAACACTTTAACCTTAACACCTCAACCATTCTCAACTTGTCCTCCCTTGTTCCTCATTTTCAAGCTTTGTAGGTATTTTCTATTCATTCCTCCGTTAGGCTTTCGTCCATTGCGTAAAATTCCCCACTGTTGCCTCCCGTAGAAGTCTAGGCCATGTCTTTTTCAGCTTATGGGTTTTTTGCAAACCTGCTTTGCATTTTCAATTATTCTAAGGCATCTTTTTTCTCTTTTTCTCTTACTTAGCACATTGCTTCCTTCTTTACCTTTTTAACCCCAACTAATCACCTTATTTTAGCTTACCATAATATAAGTGACCCTTAACTTAGGCTTTTTAGCTTGAGGTGAAGTACACTATCCAATCCCCAAACCACAACCACTTTTGGTAGCCACCCTCAACTTTTGCTTTTTGCCTTAATCAAGTTTCACAATGTTCAAGGATAGACTAGGGCCATTGTCAAGGTATTTGACTAAATATAGTTTGGACCAAGGTATTAAAAAAGAAAAAAGTACATGCAAGCATCAAATATTTGGAAATAAAGGATAAACTCTTACATTTTGTTGGTCATTTGGGCAAACGTGGACTAAATCCAAGAACAAGGGCCTAAGATGCCTTCATAATCCATACAATATCAAGTTAAACATAAAGTAACAGGGCAAGTTTTGAATCAGCACACAATGCATGAATACAACCAAATTAACTCACTCGCACATGGAATCACATACATAGCTAAGATAGACTCATAGGTCATACTTCAAGCATCAACTTGCCTTTACTCAATCAGAACAAACTTTGCCAAGGCATTCGCACATACATAATTGTAAAATTACTACTCATCAACAGAAATTTTGTGGGTACCAATTTCTAAAACTTTTCATAAAAAATATTCAAAACAAAGTATATGCCAAAATTTTAACAATGACATACTAAATATATTATCTACGATGTCTAAGAAATGTCATTGCAGCAAAAAATTAAAACTCCACAAGGAAAGAAAAACATGGGATATCAAAAAGTGAGATAGTTATGGACTAAAGGCTATTCATACTTCACCCTAATGCATAACTACCCACACTCCACCAAAAAAAAAGTACTTTGTCCTCAGATATACAAGGCAAAAACAAAAGAAGAATAGGGGGTCATAGCTTGGGTTGCCTCCCAAGCATCACCTTATTTACTGATGTGGTACAACAAGACAAGTTTAGTTTGTCATGTATCTGCAAGGTCCCATTCTTTTACTGTCTTAATTTTTTCCATGTTCCCCATGTAAGGCTTGACTCTTTTACCATTTATCTTGAAGGTTCCTCCATCTCATCTCTCAAACTCAATTGTCCCATGACTAAAGAGGTGTGTTACTCAGAAGGGCCCCATCTACCTAGATTTAACCTTTCCAAGGAACTACTTAAATCCACAATTATAGAGTAGTACAAAGTTCCTTAGTGCAAACTAATGGTTCTCAATGCGGTGGTCATGCCGAGCTCTCATATGGTCTTAACCTGAACTCATCAAGTTTATTAATTTGCATCAATCTAGATGTGACTTCATCATTCCAATCTAGATTCAGCTTCTTTAATGCCAACATTGCTTTATGCTCAAGTTCCAATGCAAAATGACATGCCTTAACAAAAACCAGTTGATACGAACACATACTAGTAGGCGTCTTGAGAGTAGTACGGTATGCCCACAATGCAGCATCTAGCTTTCTAGACCAATCACTTCAAATTTCCTTTCATAATTTTGGAAAGGATTTGCTTAATTTCTCTGTTTTACACTTCTACTTACCCACTTATTTGAGGATGGTAAGGTGTTGCGACTATGTGCTTTATTCCATACTTTTCAAGAAGAGCTTTGAACAGTCTATTGCAAAAGTGAGAACCTCCATCATTGATGATAGCCCGAGGTGTTCCAAATTTAGAGAAAATATTCCTTCTTAGGAAACTCGTGACACTCTTACCTTCATTGTTTGGCAAAGATGCGACATCCACCACTTTAGATATAATTCACAGCAACCAAGATGTACTTGTTCTCATGAGAGCTATTTAAAGTACCCATGAAATTAGTACTCCGTACATCAAATAACTCAATCACTAAAATGGTGTTAAGGAGAAGTTCCTGCTTACATGAGACTCCACCTTCTCTCTAGCATTTGTCATATGATTTAGCATAGTCATGTGCATCCTGATGTATAGTAGGCCAATAATCTCCATATCATAATACTTTGTAGGCCATGTGAGTCCAACTGTGATGACCCCCTTTGGCTCCATGCTCTATTTGTCTTGACTACTTGCTCCATCCTCTCAGCGATTCTATGAATAGTTGATCTAAGAATATGCCTCCTATGATAGTATCTGAGCATACGACTATTCTCATCAAGAGCCTGATAGAAGATTTCCACTAAGGCATCATCCACATTCTTATGGTCCGGAACCATTCTAAAACATTTGGTGAACCTGTCCCATGTTTGTACTAATGGAATCACCAGGTAACTCCTCAAATTGATTGATTTAGACCTTAAGTTTGAGCTTTTTGGACCTTGGAAAGTATCGGTCTAAGAATCTCTTTACAACTACCTTTCACCCAACATGATCATGAATAAAGACAGAGAATTCGTAGATAGAAAGACGAAATAAACTCAGCCCAACTAGTGATTGAGCTTTGTGGGAGTTTTGACAACCATATTGCTGCATTACTTGTGAGAGATAGAGGGAACACTCTTAACCCAACAACATCCATAGAATAATTCTACTTATCTATCACACTTTTACGTACGAAGGCAACATTATGAAGATGACTATAAGGATCCTCTAAAGGTTGACCTACAAACAACATGCGATTCTAAAGCATTTGGAGTAATCTATTTGAAACCATGATCTTAGCGTGAGCTGGTAATGGTGGCAACACTATTGTACCTGTGACAGCCATAGCTATGGGATTAGACCTATATTCATTCAAACCATAAGAATTCTCATTGAAATCCTTTTGTTGTGGCCTATTATCCCTTTATGGTGGATTGTCCGCTATATCATGTGCATCATTTTCTATATTCTCAGCTTCCTTAACTGCAACATTTATGTTTGCTTGAGCCATTCTCCTTGTAACTTGATGGATCTCTAAGTCGATTAAAACTAAGGGAATGCCTTGGCTCCTTGTACAGGGCATACACACCTAGTTTATCCTATGAAGCAAAACTACCAAAAACAAAAATTAAAGTAAAATACGAGAGAATTAAGAAATCAGCACTTGAATTAATTACTAGTAAAATCAAGTGAAAACATCATTATATTCCTCGACAATGGCGCCATTAATTTTATCACACTCAAATAGCACCTCTCTCTTTGAAGATAAAGCAATCGTTGTCAAATATAAAACCTAGCCATAGGTTAGGGTCGAATCCCACGGGATAATAGGGTTTTGCCACCTTAAGTAACCAACAACCATTTCAAACATCAAATAACTCTATTGTCTAGAATGGGCGGGAGGGGGGGTTTGCAGTGATTAGTATTAACCAAAACTATACTAATAAAGCAAAGAGCCAATCAAATTAGAGATAAACTTGAGAAATTATGGTCCGCATGATTAATTAGCTCAGAAACCACAGATAACACAACAAAAATTAGGACATTGTATGAAGGACAGTAACTTAAGTTCTTCCAACCCTTGGGAAAAGGCGAAGATTGAATTTTGCTATGACGCTTGACCTGCTACCATAGTGGGCCAAACTAACCATTCCTATAGTCCCAGTCAGCCTCTCCTTGGCTGGTTTTGGTTGATTAGACGAGAACAGATAAATCGAATCCTACCACCGATTTCCTTTTCCTATTTATCACTACCTTGATAGGTATCATGACACTAGGCAGGGTTTAATATTGGCCACCATTAAACAATAAGCAAAATAAAGGAAAATGGACAATACATGCAAATAACTAGTTTAAGAAGTCAAAATAATCTGGATTTCCTATGTTAGCTACTTATAGTTCCCACAACCCCATGTTGTGGGCGTTTAGCTACTCATATTTTGGGAAAGAAAATAAACAATGAATGAAACAAACATAGTTAAGATATTACCCAAGGAAAACAAAGAACAATAAAGCCATCTTTGAACTTGGATTCATAGGCTTGAATGATGAAATAAAATTCCAAGTGATTCCAATCTCTGAATTTGAGTATCAAAGTAAAACCCCAATTTTCTACTCTAGAACTCTCTCTAAAATCTAAGAGTTCTCTCTACAAGAACGAAAAACTATCTATAAAAACTTTAAAAGCTGATTCTAAAACCCGAAATTATACTATTTATACCATATATAAAAAGGTTCTTCCAATAAGTAGAATGGTTGGCAGCTACTATGGCTCATAGTTACAACTCATCAAGTGACCTTCAAGTCATAGTCGAGCTTTCGTTGTCAGATCTTAGCATTTTAAACTTGACTACTGTAGTTTACCGCTTTGAGTTATAGTCTAGTCTATAACTCATAGTACCTTCTCATAGTCCATACTTGTAGTTCTTGTGTCATGACTGAAGCCTAGGGCCTGATGTAACACAGCAAATGGGAACTCGAAGGGACCCAAACAAGCCTCTTTGCATATCAATCACATATCTTAGTCGTGGAACCAAAAAAAATAACAACAAATATATAATAAAAAGGAAAGAGGAACTAAGCAAAGTCTTGATATTCATAAAAGCATAAAAGAGTCAAGCTCATAGCATAAATACATGATAATATCAAACATACACCTCTAACTTGCAATGGAGAGAGTCAAGACACTTTCCAGGCTCACCCTGATAATAATAAGTGTTCAACAAAGAGAAAGAGTCTCCACAAAGCATGAAACAAATAGATATTGTCCTCGGAGTTGAGGACTACCAAAATTTGCTTCAAAGATCATACTAGCCACGTGGAGGAGGAGGAGGACTAAATGGAGATCCGATCCCAACATGGTGATATCATGTAGGTACAAAGTATGTGTTAGTACATTTGAATGTACTAAGTATGCAGGATGCAATGCAACAAAGACATACGCCAATAAAATCAAAATACATAAGTATAGACAAGAGATACAATATCACATCATGTATGATCAATGCTTTAAGTAAACATGCTTGTAAAACAATTAGCTTTCATATGACATTTAACATACATATAAGTGGGAGAAAAACTTAATTGACAAAGGTAAAACCAATTGACCTACGACTTGGAATCCCGATGATTGCTTCTTATCTGTAAAGAGGTGGTGTACTTTCCAAAGTAACCATAATTCAAACTTATGTGAATATGACCCAATTTCATATGAAATAACCTTCTTACAGGAACACTACCCAATTTCGGAAAGGATTTCATTAAAAAGTGCACTAAATAGATCCACTAGTATAGCAAGGGTAAATCAAATCCTATAGTGTCACAGAGTTTGAGGATAGGAGTATGGACCCTTGGAGATATTCCACGCGGACATCTAATCCATCAGTGCTAAGCCTAATCTCATGGAATAGTTGAAATAATTATACGTTAGTAAATTTGTAAGTAACATGGTAACATCACATGAGTAGATCTTAAACATGTTTGACCTCTAATGGTGAGCCTAACTTTAAAATATAAGAATAGATCACCATCAAACATTAACCCTTGCATTAACATCAATAGCCCACAAAAGGTAAAAATCTTTTAAAAATGTCTTAATTTGACATTTACAACATCATAGACATTTTCATGAATTCAATACATTATTGAAACCCCATAATCAACACAAAGTCAATTGACTATAAATCATGCAATAGATCATCAATAACTTAAGAATTCTTGACATGACACTTTATCAAACACATGGTGGGTTGATGATGTAAGTTCAAGATTATTCAATTCAAGAGTAAAATAGAGTGAGTAGATCAATTCGAAATCGACCCACCAACTTTATAGTAAAACCCCAAATTGAGTGCCATAAAGTCCATCTCAAAGGTCATCATAATTCATAGCTTTCATAGTAAAATCATGCATAGTGTCAATACACAAAGATCAGCTTATTATATAAGATTAAAATAGATATTCATACATAATCAATTGTACTTGGTAAAACCTCAACATAAATCATGCTCATATTTCATAATAAAAGATACCCATGTACATTATAATTTAAAATCATACAATTTTCATGAAAAGGAAGATTGGGCTCCACAGGTGAAATGACCCAATGGATAAGACCCACATACCTTAAACTTGGGTTTTCTAAAAATAGACTTGAAGGAGACTTGAACCTTGGATTGAGTCTTTGAGATCTGAAATTAAGCTTGAAATCCTTGAATTTGAATGAGAGAATTGATAGAGCCTTAGAGAGGTTTTAGAGAGGGTTTTGAGTGATATAGAGTTGAAAAATGACTAAGTATGAGAGATTTCACATTTAAATAGGCATGGGTCTATGACCTCATTGTCCCTGAGTGGATAAGAAAAACCAAGGAAAATGTTGCACTGGTTTGAGCCCTTGGCGCGACATAGACCAGATGCGGACCACAAAATACACTAGTTCATGCCCCTGGCGCATCGCAGCCAAGTCGTGTACAACCACTAAAAATCAAAAATTAGCAAACATTATTTTTACTATGGGCCCACTAAAATCTAAGTTATACCCATTACCAACTAAATATTACCCCCAGATCGAGAATATGAAATCAAATTTTTGATATCACCCACATATTTTCAGATATATAAGATTATGATTTTGGGCATTTTAAAGCTATGAGTAGGGCAGTTTTTCTTTTTCCAACTTTCAGCAATACTGGAAATTTCTGTAGGACCTACTTCTATGAGTCGTGATGAGGCATATGACTCGTAAGTAGGTCTCGTACAACTGACCGTCATAAAATTAGATTCTACATTTTTAAACTGGTAATCTCTATGAGGGCATACTATGACTCATAGTTTGAGCTATGGCTTGTAGTGGGCCTTGTTGGTCCTAAACTTTTGCAAAATCAGCAACTTTATCCCAAAATCAAAGCCGACCTATATTTTCTACATAAACTAGCACAAAAACACATAAAAATCATAAAAAGTAGTATTAAGAACATGCAAATCCCATGTTTTAAGCATTAAATATGTTGTAGTTTAGAAGCACATCAATAGTATTTGATGGATCTAAATCTTATTTGATTCAAGAGGTTATGTCCAAAGAAGATCTTGTCCCTATGTTACTAGAATTGAAAGCTTTGGTAAAGGATTGTAGAGTAGAGATTTTCTCCCAATGGGCAGACGGTGTCCTAAGGTACCAAGGTAGGTTATATGTGCCTAATGTTGATGGGTTGAGGGATTTGATTTTGACAGAGGCACATAATTTGTCCTACTATATTCATCCCGGTTCCAAAAAATTGTCTAGGGACTTGAGGGAGGTGTATTGCTGGGGTGGTATGAAAAGAGATATTTGACAAGTTTGTAACTAGTTGTCACATTTTGCCAACAATTCAAAATTGATCATCAAAGGCCGGGTGGCCTATCCAATGACATAAAAATTCCTACTTTGAAGTGTGAGGAGATCAATATAGATTTTGTGATTGGTTTTCCAAAGACTAGCAAGCACTTTGATTCTATTAGGGTTATCGTTGATAGGATGACAAAGTTGGCTCACATTCTACCAGTTAAAACAACTTATGGTACTGAGGATTATGCCAAGTTATATATTCATGAGTTGGTTAAGTTACATGGAGTACCATTTCCTACTATTTTAGATCGTGGTGCCCAATTTACTTCTCACTTTGAAAATCCTTCCAAAGGGGTCTTGGTACCAAAGTCAAGCTTAGCATGACCTTTTATCCTTAAATAGATTGTCAAGCCAAAACGACAATCTAAACTCTTGAGTATATGCTTAGATCATGTGTTTTGGATTTCAAGGGTAGTTGAGATAAACATCTTACACTTATTAAGTTTTCTTACAACAATAGCTACCACTCTAGCATTTGCATGGCTCCCTTTGAAGCTTTATATGGTAGGACTGTAAGTCCCTGATTAGGTGGTTTGATGTTGGAGAAACGACTTTATTGGGCCTAGATTTAATTATGGAAGCTTTGGAGAAGGTGAGGTTGATAAGGGAGAGATTGAGGACGTCTTAAAGTAGGCAAAAGTCCTACTCCAATGTAAAGAGTAGAGATCATGAGTTTAATATTGATGATTGGGTGTATTTGAAGGTCTCGCCCATGAAGGGTGTGCTCCGATTTTGCAAGAAGGGAAGTTGAACCCAAGTTTTGTGGGGCCCTATAAAATTTTGAGAAGAATTGGTAAGGTTTCCATTTAATTGGAGTTGAATACGGAATAAGTATGGCTCATCCGATCTTCCATGTATTTATGTTGAGAATGTGTGTTAGTAACGCAAGTACTATAGTACCCTTAGACATTGTGGGTGTTGTGGAAGATAACTTGACCTATGAGGAGGTCTTGGTGGAAATATTGTATAGGCAACAAGTCAAAAATTCCAATTGGAAAGTCATAGCAGACATGAAGATGCGATATCTATACCTCTTTCACTCTATTCAATCCTAAGGTAACAAATTAAGTCCTATCTATGATTTCAGGTCTTATGTTTCAACTTTCACATAATTGTTGCATGCATACATGTTCGTGGTAACTAGCTTTGGTGATTTTGATGTATATGTTTGAAACTTTGAGAATAATGTTTAAGTGCACTTATTGCGTTCATGCCAAGCTGAATGTTTCCTAATCACTTCAATTACGTATGTTTCCTTTACATTCTGGGGCAAATATTCCCGAGGGGAAGATATTGTAACACCTCTCGCTTGCATCGATATTGCCCTGTAGTGTATTTTTTAATATCTTCAAATCCAGGCATAATTTTTCAAATTTGACTTCATATTCTTTTTTAAGGAGGCAAAATTGTGTAGGTAGTGGGTTGCCATTAATTTTTAGATGAACCATAGCAAAAACCAATGAGCGTATGGGACCAGTCCACATCATAAACTAAATCCTAGGGCCTAGACGTGATCGGGGAATAGGGAGCCCGAAGGAACTCCAAACATTCTTCATAGCATATCATCACACATCCTTGGTCACGGAAACAATTAAAAGAAATATAATAAATAAACATAAACAAAAAAAATTGGGACTAAGGGTAAACTTCCATATCATAAACATCAATAAAAAAGAGAGTCAAGGCTCATATCGTAGATACATAATACGTCCAACAACACCTCTACTACGCAGATAAGAGCGGGGGCCAAGATAAGCTACCGAACTCACCCTTATAGTTAACATTTACATGAAATAAAAGTATTCTTAGTACATAACATGATAGAATAAGCAACATCCTGGGAATGGAGGACTCATCAATAAGCTTGAATGGAATTGTACTAGCCAAGTGGATAGGGATGCTCAACAGGACTCCGGTTACTACATGGTGACATCACGTAGGCATAGAGTATGTCTAAGTATGTTTGGATGTACTACGTATATAGGACGCAATGCAACAAGAGATAAATAACATAAACAAAATGCATAAGCATAGGTAATGAGCAATATATAGTAATATGGCATGTAAGGAAGGTGCTTGTAGTAATTCATGCTCATATAGAACATATTACAAGTGTGAGAAGAAACCACTATCATATTGGTGGATCGTCACACCCATAACACTTGTGACTTAGGTACCAACCCCATCAATTAGTTGGTGGATCGTCGCAGCCTACCACCCTTGGTAACTAAGGTATGAATCCCCTAACATGGTTGCCAAGGTACAAAACCCCTGACATAGTTAATGGATCATGACTTCCTACAACCCGTGGTTACGTAGAACAAACCCCCCAACATTGTTATCATGGTAGAAACCCCTCGACATGGTTATCAAAGTACGAACCCCTTCACATTGGTTACACGACATGCGACCTCGAGTAGGGCATCACCACATTGCAATACTATATAAAGAATACTATATTCATGCATCCATTTCATCATCATATCTTCATCATATAGTCATTCAACTTATAAGACATGCATTGGATCTTCAATTCCACAAGAAACCATAACCAGATATTTTATCAAACACTTAGAGAGTATATAATACTAGTGTGAAACCATGCAATTCAAGAGAAAAATCATGCTAGAAAAATCAGAGTAAATCCATCAATAGATACAAGGTAACACCCATAAATAACATACATCAAAATCCTTCATTAAATCTCACCATACATGTTAGATTTATAGCACAAAACATAGTAAAATAGTCACAATTTCATTAACCCAACATAGTGTGCAGTGAATTTCATAATATGTAAGGCCCATGTGTAAATCAACTTTATATCATGCAATTTTTAAGGAAAGGATGCTTGGGCATCATGGGTCAAAAGAACCCACGAAAGAAAACCACATATCATAGCTTTGGGGATTAACTTCATGATGATTAAAGATGGAGAATTAAAGCTTGAATGCTAACCTTAAAATCTTGATGAGGTTTGAGACTTGAATTTAGGAGTAAAATATTTTGCTAAGTGTTTATGAGTATTAGGGAATGTTTAGAATGAGATGAGGGTGAAAATGACAAGAATAACTATTTTCACACTTAGAAACACTTAGGCCCAAGACACAAATGTCTTGGACTGCACCAAAAATTTAATTGGAAGAAAATACACAAGTCCATGTCGCAGACCTACTGCGAAATTAGGGTTTCTTCATCTATACGCCCTAATCGGGCAGCGCCAAGGGAACGCAAACCTCCCTGGAATTTGCATTCTTGGAAAATCAAAATTGCTAATCGTTTGCTCTTAAATTGGGGTTAGACCCATTTTTCATTCAATTTGACCCCCTGAACAAGAGTATGAAATTGGATTTATGATATCGCGCACAGATTTTAAGATATATCAAAATTACAATTTTGGTCACTTTTGAGGCACATTTTCAGGCCCTTTTTGGGGGCGTTATAGACCACATCACTGACTGGATGCGGACCAGTTCACCAGTTCATTATTTTTCTATTTCTACTCAAGGGCATTTAGGTAATAATGCAATGCCTATATATATGGCAGACCCTCATTCCTTATATATTTTCCATCCCTAAATCTCTCTAGAATCTCTCAAATCCTCTCTAAAACATCATCAACTATCCCATTAAAGTTTAAGAATCTCAAGAACTTTCTTTGACTTTCAAGAACCAAATTCAAGCCTTAAGTCTTCCTCAATCTTTCTTTAAGAAACTCCAAAAGTTAGGTATGTGGGCTTCATTCATGTGATTTCTTCCACCCATAAAGCCAATCCTTCTTTCCTTATAAAATTTCATGATTGTAAGGTTAAATATTTTATGGTAATTCCTACTATGCATTGTACACATGATTTAAGTTTGAATTCTTCAAGTAATGATTTCATTATGCTTAAACACCATTGGGGTTTGATATTAAGATTCATTTTGTGGTATTAAAATTATTTACTCTATGATGTCATGAAAAGCTATTAAAGAACTTGTGTATTTTTGTTGGATTTCACAATATGCATAATGAGGGTTTTACTACAATATTAGTGAGTTTATTTGAATGACTTTAAAATAAATTGATTTTACCCCTCTCTTGGCTTATACTCTTATCATGCACTATTTCAAGCATACATACATATACGCACCATGTTTGACTAAATTTACCTGACAAGGATTCTTATGTTGATAAAGGGCTATTGCATATTTTGCAATACAAGTATTTTATGATAAATTGTGGGCTTCCAAGCATGTATTAAACTCTTGAACATTTTCTTTGATTTGGAAGTAAAATGTTGAGCCCATGTTCTATATCCCTACCCTCTTGTTAGTGTATCACATCAACATGAAGAAGTCAAGCATGATAACTATTTTACCCTCATGTGCTAACTCTCACTAACCTTTACGATATGGTAGATACACCTCTTGCAAATTAGCTTTTTGGACTTCAGATAAGATATGGATCAACCTTTGAATGATTATTCCGTACCTATGTTTCAAGAATTGTTTCATTCAAGAATTAGGACTTGACCTTATGGGTCCTATAGTCTTTGGAGGCATAAAACACATGTAACCAATCCATCCGATGAATAACATCAAAGTTAATGATATCAAGCTCAATAAGATCTTAAGGAATAACTTTATACAACACTAACACAAGGCAACTCTGATAGAATCTTTGGGTTATGACTAATTCACCTAGGAGAGAATATATTGAAAAAGATTCTAGCAAACTTTCAGAACTCATATAAAATGTAGTGGCTAGGAAATGAGTGAAAAGATATATTTGCATCTGAATCAAGCAATGCATACACATCAAGGTTAATGATCTTTAACAAATTAGTAATCACATTAGGAGTCTCTTCCATCTCTAGGGCATAAAATCTGTTATTACATTGGGTACCATCTTATCGAACACTCTAAAACACCCCAAAAAGTAGCCAAAAATGTCTTCGGAAATGCCCATATTCATAATTTCTATATATCTCAAAATCCATGCATGATATTGAAAATTTGATTTCAAATTCAACATTAGGGGGAAAAACTGAGTAGGGATGGGTATAACCCTATTTTAGAGTAATAGTAGAAAAATTTCATTTTCCAAAAATTCAAATTCCAAAGAGGATCTGTGCCCTGGCTGTGACGCGCCAAGGGCATGAATCAGTGTTATTTTTGGGTCCTAGTTTTTATTTTGACCTAAGGCTTTGGAGCCTTGGGTCTAAGCCATCCAATGTGCAAAAACACCTATACTTAGCCATTTTTTAACTCTATATCAGTCAAGGCACTATTAAAACCATTTCTAATACTTAGCCAAATATTTCATCCAAATGTAAGTGTCCCAAACTCATTTCGGATCTCAAGAATTACATTCAACATTCAAGTTCTAATTCAAATATTCATTAAGGGAATCCTAAAAGTTGAGGTACATGGGTTTCAACAATTGGGTACTTTCACCCATGGTGCCTAACCTTCCTTTTTATGTAAAGTGCATGTTTTCAAGTTGGATTATCTATGGCTATCTCTTATTATGAATTTGATTATACTCTATGTTGGTGTTTCATAATATGTTGACTAATGATGGGTTTCAATGTATCTTGCATAAGGTTTTTACTAAGTTTTAGTGGGTTTATTTACCTTACGTTTTCTTATATGAATTTACTCTTGAATTCCATGGCTTTGAACTAGCATCACATTCCCGCCAAGTATTTGATGAAAAGTCTTGCTAAGGATTCTTGAGCTATTGATGATCTATTGCATGGACTATGAGTCAAATAACTTTATGATGGTGAAAGGAATTTATGTATGTGTTGAATTAATGAAAAGTATCTATGGTGTTGCAAGTTTACCACACCTTGCTGGGGATGTTAAGACCAATCACCTTGTTGAGGGGGTGTTAAACCTCAATCGCCTTGTCGGGGTGTAGTGAGCCTATACTACCATGTTGGGCGGTTAGATACCTAAATCACCTTTTCATTTGGTGGTGAGCCCATACTACTTTGTTAAGGGGTAGATACCTCAATCGTCTAATCGGGGAGTGGTAAGCCCATATTACCATATTGGATGGTAGATTCCTCAATCGCCTTGTGGGGGGGGCTGGTAAGCCTGTACTACCAATTGAGGGGTAGATACCTCAATCACCTTCCAAGGGGGTGGTATACGTTTGATTCTAATACAAGTATGCTTGGTCTATAATGATGGTCTCTTCCTACACATATAATATATTCTACACTAGCATGGTTTACTTTAAGAATTGATCATGAATGCCATATAATTATTATATTAACCATTGCCTATATTCATGCATTTTGACTGTGTTGCCTATCTCTTGTTGCATTTCATCCTACATATTTAGTATGTTCAAATGTACTAACGAATACTCCATGTCTACATGATGTTACCATGTAGGAACCGGAGCTCCTTACAATTATCCTCAACGTGGCAAGTTATGATATCTTGAAGCTAAGCTTTGTTGAGTCTTCAATTTTGGGGACACTAGCTTCTCTACTCTTGCTTATGTTATTTCTTTATGTTAAACCCTTTATACTATGAGGGTTATCCCAAAATGTGTCTTGGCCCCCACTCGTTCTATGTTTAAAGGTGTTGTTGGACAAGTATGTAATTATGCTATGCTTTTGACTCTTGATTGTTTATAGTTATCTAAGATTTCGCTTAGTCCCATTATCCTTATATTAATATCTTCATGAAAAAATATAATCCTTATTTAAATATCTTGATGTTGTTTACTTTACTTCCTTAACCAAGAATGTGCGAATGATATGCTAAGAGGCTTGTTTGGGTTCCTTCGGCTTCCCATTTGCTCCACCATGTCTAGGTCCTAGGCTTGGGTCATGACAAACTTAGTATCAACGCACGAAGTTGTTAATGGTCCTCAGAATCCAACACACTGCCTAATTTAGAGTCTTATTAATTATTGTGAACTACGCCATAACTATGTGTAAGAGGATATGAGGTGTTTTAGGGAATGTTTCACTTCTTCATTATCCATGTCATGTGGTAGAGATAAGTCCTCTAGCTTATTAATGATTCCTAACAATTATATTTCAAAAGATATCATAAGCTATGCAGGGTGCTGCATAAGATGGTGATCTATCAAATGTAAAGGTTCATACTATATGGCTATTGGCTAATATAGTGACAATTTAACTCAATAAATAAGTAGGTTCTCCCGAGACTTTAATTTATAAGGGAAAGGGGAGGGAGGCTAAGAGGTCCCGAGTTAGTGGTACCTCATCTTCTACTACTCCATTGGTGCCCAAGTACCATAAGGAAAGGATCAATTTTGTCAATTATGAAGGGTATGGAAAGAGGTATCAAGAGAAGTTTTTAGCAGGAGTTGAGGGTTATTTAAAGTGTGGAAATATTGGACATAATATGGGGGATTTGTCCATGGCCTCTAAGGAAGGGAGAAGGATAGCTCAACTTAAAAGTAGGCTTCTGTAAGTTAACCTTAGTAGCACTAGTGGAGTGACCTATCCTAAGTGCCTAAAATGTGGGAGGAACCATAATGTCAAAAATAGGAGAAACACGTGTGCATGCTTTCGATGTGACAAGATGGCCCATAAGCTTTCTAATTGCCCATATGTTCAAGGGGAAGGCAAGGGTGTTGGCGTTCAAGATTTCCCAATGTGTCACAAATGTGGGAAAGGCCAGGGTAGCCCATGTTTAAAGAAATCTAATGCTTGCTTTGGTAGAGATGAGTTTGGTCACAAAGTAAGAGATTGTTCTCATGTTCAACCTAAAGGTGATGATGTTCGGCTACATGAGAAATGGGGTCATATTGATTAAGTGGACTCAAGGTGTCCAATATAGGGCAGATGAGGTGCCTGATATTGTTATCGATATATTATAGGTTTTTGATTTTGATGTGTATGCTTTGGTAGACCCGGATGTCACTCTTTCTTTCATTTCTTCTTTTTATATCCAAAAGGCTTTATGTAAACCTAAATTGTTGTGTGAACCTTGATAAGTGTCTACTCCCATTGGTGCATCCATTGTTTCTTGAATATCCTATAGAAATTGTCCCATTTTTATTTTGCATAAAATATTGCCTTGTGATTTTCTTGAGTTGGATATGGTGGATTTTGATGTCATTCTTAGGACGGATTAGTTGCATGCATATTATGCCTCTATTGATTGTAGAACGCATAGGGTTAAATTTGAATTCCCTAATAAACCCATACTTGAGTGTGAAAGTCATAATGTGGTGGTCAAGGGTAGGTTTACTTCTTGCATTAAAGCCCAAATGTTGATTTCGAATGGGTGTCTCTATCATCTTTTGAGGGTTAGATGTGTTAAGTCCAAAGTCCTTCCTATAGAGTTAGTCCTGGTGGTGAATAAGCTTCTTGATCTCTTACTTAGTGAGCTTCCTGGTGTTCCTCCCAAAAGGAAAATAAATTTTGGTATAGACCTCCTTCTCGGTACTCAATCCATTTCTATTCCCACTTACTGTATGGCCTCAGTGAAGTTAAAGGAGCTGAAAGAGCCATTGAGGGATTTGTTGAAGAAGGGTTTTGTTAGGCCTATCTAATCATCTTAGGGTGCAATGGTGTTGTTTGTGAAGAAGAAGTATGGTACTCCTAAAATGTGCATTGATTACCGACAACTTAATAGGGTTACCGTAAAGAATAAGTAACCTATACCAAGGATTGATGATCTTTGACCAACTTCAGGGGGGATAGTCACTTCTCTAAGATTAATCTTCGATCTGGGTATCACAAAGTGAAAGTGAGGGAATCTGACATCCCAAGATGGCCTCCAAACTAGATATGGGCACTTTGAGTTTGTGGTTATGTCCTTCAAGTTGAATAATGCTTGAAAATCTTCATGGATATTATGAATAGTGTCTTTAAACCCTACCTTGTTTTGTTTATAGTGGTATGTATTTTATGATATCTTGATCTATTCCCACAATGATCACTTGAGGGTGGTGTTACAAATCTTGAGGGAGGAAAAGTTGTATTCCAAGTATGAGAAGTATGAATCTTGGTTAATCGAGGTTGCCTTCCTAGGTAATGTGGTGTTGCATGATGGTGTTAATATGGATCCTTAAAAAATGGAGGTGATTAGAAATTAGCCTAGACCTTTGTCCCCATCGGATATTAGAAGTTCCTTAGGCTTAGTGGGTTATTAAAGCAGATTTGTGAATGGGTTCTCTTCTATTGCTTCTCCCATGACTAAGTTGACCCTAAAGAAAGAAATATTTGTGTGTACCGATAAGTGTGAAAAGAGTTTCAAAACTATTAAAGATAAGCTTCTCTCCGCTCCTATCTTATCTCTACTAGAAGGGTTGGAAGGTTTATTGTGTATTATGATGGCTCAAGAATTGGTTTAGGTTGTGCTTTGATGCAAAATGGTAAGTTGATCACATATGCCTCTATACAACTTAAGGTGCATGAAAAGAATTATCCTGCCCATGATCTTGAATTGGTCATCATGTTGTTTACTTTGAATATTTGGCATCACTACTTGGAAGGGATGCATGTTGATATGCTTACCGATCATAAGAGTCTCCAATATGTGTTCACCTAAAAAGATCTCAACTTGAGACAAAAAACATGGCTAGAGCTCCTTAAGGATTATGATAAGAGTGGGCCTTATCACCCTAGGAACGATAATGTTGTGTTCGATGCTCTAAGTAGGGTGTCTGTGGGTAGCCTAGCTCATGTTTATGATGGTGGCAAAGAGGTAGCCAGGGAGATCTATTGGTTGGCTAGATTGGTGGTTAGGTTTGAAGAGGTTGATAATGGTGGTGTAGTAGTTGTTGATGGTTCTAAATCATCATTAATTGAGGAGGTGAAGTAAAGCAAGATCTTGACCCTGTCTTACTGAAGGCCTTTGTGAGAGATAGCAAAGTAGAGGTTTTCTCCCAACATGGAGATGGTACTCTTAGGTACCAAGGTGGATTATGTGTGCCTAATATGATGACTTGAGGTAGTTGGTTTTTAGATGAGGCTTATAAGTCATCATGTTCTATTCACCCCGGCTCCATGAAGATGTATGGAGATTTTGAGAGTAATTTATTGCTGAAATGGCTTTGATTGTACCAGATTTGGTGATAGGAGCTTTGGAGGAGGTGAGGTCGATAGGGAGAAGATTGAAGATGGCTTAAGGTAGGCAAAAGTCATATTCCAGTGTAAGAATGAGAGATCTTGTGTTTCGTCAAGGTCCTTTGGAAGAACCATCAAATTGAAAGTGTCACATATTGAGTTGGAATGGACATGAAGAGGTGATAATCGTACCTCTTTCATTCTACTCATTCTTATACTAGAAATACTAAGCCCTTCTATGATTTCCAATCTTAAGTTTTAGCCCTTGTGTCATTTGCATGCATTAATATTATTGTTGACAAGTTTATGGCACTTTTTGACTGTTATGTTGAGTTTTTTAAAATAATATTTTAATGCATTTGTTGCGTTCATGTGTTAGGATGAAATCATCTTAATTACTTGTCTTATGTACGTTTTTTTTACATTTGGGGACGATTGTTCCCAAGAGGGAGATACTGAAATTCCCCAAAAAATTCTCGAAAATGTTCCTCAGAAATGCACATATTCGTAATTTCCATATATCTCAAAATTTATGCATGATAACAAACATTCGACTTCATATTCATGATTAGGGGTTAAAATTTAGTGGTAAATGGGTAAAACCCCAATTATAGAGCAACCGTAGCAAAAATTTGTTTTCCAAAAAAAACAAATCCTGGAGAGAATTTGCGCCTTGGCCGCGACGTTCCAGGTTCACGGATATGTGTTATTTTTGGATTCCAGTTTCTATTTCATCCTAAGGCTTTAGGGCCTTGGGCCTAAGCCCTCCTATGTATAAAACACCTATACTTATCCATTTTTCAACTTTATATTACTCAAGACACTCCCAAAACCATCTCTAATTCAAGTATCCCAAACTTATCCGGATCTCAAGAATTTCATTCAAGCTTCAAGTTCTCAACCATTGTGTCTTTTGACCCATGGTGCCCAACCTTCCTTTTTATGTAAGTTGCATGTTTTCAAGTTGGATTATCTATGGGTATCTCTAATTCTGAAATTGATTATATTCTATGTTGGTGTTTCTTAAAATTTGACTGTTTAAGCATGTTTTGAGCTTTGAATATACTATTTATTATGAGATAGGATGAGTATCTTCAATGTATCTTGCATGAGGGTGTTACTAAGTGTTCGTAGGTTGATTTACCTTGTGTTATCTCACATAATTTCACTCTTGAATTGCATTATTTTTATCTAGCATTACACATTCGCCAAGTGTTTGATAAAATGTCTTGCTAAGGATTCTTGAGTTATTGATGATCTATTGCATGGCTTATGATCAAGTGACTTTATGGAGATGAAAGGAATGAATGCATGTGTTAAATTCATGAAAATTATCTATGGTATTGCAAGTTGACCACACCTTGTTGGGGGTGTTAAGCCTAATTAACTTTATTAAGGGGCTTTTAAACCTCAATCACCTTGTCGTGGGGTGGTAATCCTATACTACAATGTTGGGGGTAAATACCTCAATTGCCTTGTTGGGGGTTGGTTAGCCAATACTACCATGTTGGGGATAGATACCTCAATCACCTTTTCAAGGGGTGGTAAGACTATATTACCAATTCAGTGGTAGATACCTCAATCGCCTTCCAAGGGGGAGTTATGCCTTGTATTGTAAGTACTATTTTACTTTGTCTATTATGATCGTCTCTTTCTACACATGCAATATGTTCTATTCAAGCATGGTTTACTTTAAGCATTGAGCATGCATGTCATATTGTTATTATACTACCCATTCCCTATATTTATGCATTTTGACTATGTTGTCAATCTCTGGTTGCATTGCATCCTATATACATAGTACATTCAAATGTACTAACGCATACTTTATGGCTACATGATGTTACCATGTAGGAATAGGAGCTCCTCACAATCATCCTCTACGTGGCTATTTTTGATATCTTGAAGATAAGCTTTGGGGAGTCCTCATGTTCGGGGACACTAGCTATGATACTCTTTCTTATGTTATTTATCTATGTTGAACTCTTGATACTATGAGGCTGAGCCAGAAAACTGTCTTGGCCCCAACCCGTTCTATGTTTAGAGGTGTTGCTGCACAAGTGATGTAATTATCCTATTCTCCTGACTTTGATTGTTTATCATTGTCTAAGATTTCCCTTAGACCCATTATCCTTATTTAAATCTATTGATGTTGTTTACTTTACATTTGCGACCAAGGATGTGCGATTGATATGAAACGAACCCAAAATGTGCCAAAAACTGTGCCTCGAAATGCCTAAAATTTTAATTATCATTTATCCTAGAATTCGTCTGCTATTTCAAAAATTCAACTTCATATTTGTGATCAGGGGGTCAAAATTAGGTGAAAACGGTATAACCCCTATTTAAGAGCGAAAGATTACCAATTTCAGTTTTCAAAAGTGCAATTTCGAGAGAGCAATTCGCGTCCTCTCCGCGATGTGTACTAGTGTTTATTTGGCGACTATTGTTTTTAGTTCGTCTAAATTTTTCCAAGCCCAAGTTCTCCCAAATGTGTTTTTAACTTTACTTAGGCAAATTTCACCCTCATATCCAACAAAACATTTCCCAACACTCACTAAAATACTTTGCCATATTTTCACCCCAAAATTAAATGCTCCAAACCCTCATCTGGAACTAGGGATTCGTTTCAAGTTTCAAGCCTCCATCTTCAATCTTCACCAAAAACTTCTCCAAAGCTAAGGTATGTGTGTTGAACATTTGGGTCCTATCGCCCATGGTGCCTAAGCCTTCTTTTTACTAATATTATATGATTTAAAGTTGATTTTACATGTGGGTCTTGTATATTGAGAAATTTACTATACAGTGATTTTTGTTCCTAAAATAATGGTTGTTTTAGCATGTTTTAAGCTCCAAATCTTAGATCTAATATTGTATTTGATGAAGAGTTTTGATGTGAATCTCTTCGGGGTGTTGCAATATATATATTGATGGTTTTACTACAAATTTTTTTGCATGATTTCATATGTAAATTGCATGGTCTTTTAACCCCATTAGACCCCCCAAGTGTTTGATAAAATGTTTGGCGAGAGTTTCTTGTGGAAATGAAGGTCCAAAGCATGAGATGTGATATGATTGACCATCTGACGATGAAATGAGTGTGTGTATACGATGAATCCTATATAAAATATTGCACTAGACCATAATCAACCGAGGTAGAGGTTTGTACTCATCTATCGAGATAGGAGTTCATACTCATCAACTGAGGTGGGGGTTTGTACTCATCAACCGAGGTGGAGGATTGTGTTCATCAACCGAGGTGGGGCTTAGTACTCATCACCCAAGGTGGGGGTTCATACTCATCAACCATGTGAGGGGTTTGTACTTTGCCACCTAAGATTATGGGGTGTAACCATCATCAACCATGTGAGGGGTTTATACCATACCACCTAAGATGATAGGGTGTGGCCATCATCAACCAACCAAGGTTGGAAATCTAGCTTTGTCTATTCCTAACTAATGATATCCTATATGAGTTTGAGTTATTTGAGCATGTTTTACTTATGCATTGATCATATATGTCATATTGCTATATTATGCCTATTGTCCACTATTATGCATGTTGATTATGAAGCTTATCTCTTGTTGCATTGCATCCCACACACTTACTACATTCAAGCATACCAATGGATACTCTTCCCTACATGATATCACCATGTAGGAATCGGAGCCTGTGTTGATAATCCTCCTCCTCCTTGTGGATATTTGGTGGTATTCAAAGCTAGTTGGTGAGTCCTCTATTTCGGGGACCTTGGTCTATGTTTGTCTCTTGCTTTGTATTGAGATAATCTATTTTATATTCTATATTGACTATGAGGGTGAGCCTGGTTACTTTGTCTAGCCTCCCGCTCTATCTATATATTTAGAGGTGTTTGTTCAACTAGTTATGAATCTATGGTATGAGCTACGACTCCTTGTCTCTTATTGATGATGTTTTGGAAGCAATTAGTCCTTTTACCCCTCATGCTTACTTTATGTCTTTTATATGACTCTGTGACCAATGATGTGAAATGACAAGTTAAGAGGCTTAATAGGGGTTCCTCTGGGTTTCTCATTTGTCGTGTCATGTCTATCCCCTAGGCTTGGGTCATAACAAACTTAGTATCAGAGTACCGGGTTGATAGATCCTTGGAATCCAACACAATGCATCGATTAGATTCCTATTCGTGATTATGAAGTGCGCCATGGCTATAAATTGTAGGCTATGAGACATTTTTGGAAATGTTTCCCTTCTTCATGTTCTATGTCATACTATAGAGTTGTAGTGAGTTTTTCCCCTCTAATAATTATTCTTTGCTATGTTATATCATGCCAAACACTAGAGAAAAATGGGCCCAAACTCCAAAGGAGCAATCTACCAATGGTGAGCTCCGGGATGCCCTTACTATGCTTGTCCAAGTGGTGGCCAATCAAGTCCAACAAGGGGCCCAAGCCCCTCATGCTACTGCCCTAGGAGCTAGGGTAAGAGACTTTATGAGGGTGAATCCTTTGGTCTTCCATGGGTTAAAGGTGGATAAAGATCCACAAGAGTTCATTGATGAGGTCTACAAAATCTTGAATATCATTAGTGTTGGGAGGAATGAAAAGGCGGAGTTAGTGGCATACCAACTCAAAGGGGTAGCCCAAATTTGGTATGAGCAATAGAAGGATAAGAAGGGGGTTGGTAATGTGGTGCTTTGGAAGGATTTCAAATTGGCCTTCCTTAATCGGTTCTTCCCTCTTGAGCTTGGGGAAGAAAAGTTAGTAGAGTTTATGAACTTGAAATGAGGTGCTTTGAGTGTGAGGAAGTATGCCCTCAAATTTCATTGTATGTTCCTCACTTGGTGGCCTATCCTAGATCAGGGATGAATAAATTTGTGATGGAAGTCTTTCACTTGGTGAGTGAAGAATGTTGGTCTGCCTTGCTTATTGGTGACATGGACTTGTATTGTTGATTACATATTCCGAGAAAATAGAAGAAGAAAATTTAAGAAAGAGGAGGGTCTATGTGGCCAAGAGGGCTCATATTAAGGGCAAGTTCCAAAAGGGTACTCTATTTCATCAAGGTCAAGGGCCTTCTCATGCTACTAATAAGGGTTTACCAATGACTTCCCTAGACCACAAGATGTTGGTAGTGTGGCTCCTGTAAAGGTGTGTCCTAGATGCGGGAGGAAGCATGAAGGTCCATGTTTAAATGGTTATAATACATGTTTTTAGTGTGGGGAGCTTTGTCATAAGAAGGTAGATTTTTCAAGAAATTATGGTAAGATTTGGGGTGTAAATGAAATTGCATTGTGTAGAGGTGGTCCTCAAGGTGGTGCCCCAAGGCATAACCAGTTTTATGCTCTATATGGAAGGCAAGGGGTTGGTGAGGTCCTCGATGTTATTACCGGTATGTTGAAAATCTTTGACTTTGATATGTATGCTTTGATTGATCTAGGTGCCACTCTTTCCTTTGTTACCCCTCTTGTTGCTAGAAAATTCCATATTGTCCCCAAGTTGTTGCATGTGTTATATGAAGTGTCTACTCCTATTGGTGTCTCTATAGTTTCTACGAAATCTTATAGGAATTGTCCTATTTAAAGTTTGCATAAGTTGTTGCCTTGTGATCTTATTAAATTAGGCATGTTAGATTTTGATGGCGTACTTGGGATGGATTGGTTTCATGTGTACTATGCATCTATGATTGTAGAACCCGTAGGGTCAAGTTTCAATTTCCTAATGAACCCATCCTTGAGTAGGAAAGTGAAGATGTGGTGGTCAATGATAGATTCATTTCATGATTAAAGCCTATAAGTTTATTTCTAAAGGGTGTTTGTATCATCTTGTTAGGGTTAAAGATGTGGAGTCCAAAGTCCCTTCCATTGAGTCGGTCCCCATTTTAAATGAGTTTCTTTGTGTCTTCCCAAATGTCCTTCTTGGTGTTTCTCAGGAAAGGGAGATAGATTTTGGCATAGATCTCCTTCCTGACACTAAACCTATCTCCAGTCCCCCTTACGGTATGGTCCCGACAGAGTTGAAGGAGTTGACGGAGCAATTGAAAGATTTGTTGGAAAAGGGATTTATTAGACCTAGTTAATCACCTTGGCATGCACCGGTATTGTTTGTTGTGAAGAAGTATGGGTCACTTAGAATGTGTATTGACTACAGGCAACCCAATAGGGTCACTATAAAGAATAGATATCCTCTTCTAAGAATTGATGACTTGTTTGACCCATTGCAAGGGGCTAGCTATTTCTCTAAGATTGATCCATAGTTTGGGTACCATCAAGTGAGGATGATGAAGTGTGATATTTCCAACATGGCCTTACGGACTAGGTATGGGCATTATGAATTTATTTATGGTGATGTCCTTTAGGTTGACTAATACACCGGTCATCTTCATAGACCTATGAATAGGGTCTTCAAACCCTACCTTGATTCCTTTGTTGTGGTCTTCATTGATGATATTTTGATCATTTCATATAGTAGGGATGAGCATATGGGCCATTTGAAGGTTGTGTTGTAAAGAATAAAGGAGGAGAGATTGTATGCTAAATACAAAAAGTATGAATTTTAGTTGAAAAATGTTGCATTTATGGGTCATGTGGTGTCGGGAGATGGTATTAAAGTGGACCCTAAGAAGACCGATGTGATTAGATATTATACTAGACCATTGACCCCATCGGATATTAGTATTTGCATGGGCCTTGCGGGTTACTATAAAAGATTTGTGAACAGGTTCTCCTCTATTGCTTCCTCTATAACAAAATTGACCGAAAAGAAGGTTAAGTTTGTGTGGATCGATGAAAGTAAGAAGAGTTACCAAACATTGAATGATAAATTTGTGTATGCTCCTATATTGTCATTACTGGATGGGCTTGAGGGTTTTGTCGTGTATTGTTATGCATCTAGAGTTGGTTTGGGTTATGTGCTAATGCAAAATAGTAAGGTCATAATTTATGCTTCCAGACAACTTAAGGTACATTAAAGGAATTACCCTAGCCATGATTTAGAGTTAGCCGCCATTGTGTTTGCATTAAATATTTGGCATCATTATTTGTATAGGGTGCATGTGGAAGTCTTCACCTATCATAAGAGCCTCCAATAAGTCTTTACTCAAAAAGATCTCAATTTGAGACAAAGAAGGTGGTTAGAACTTCTCAAACATTATGACACAAGGGTGCATTATCATCTGGGCAAGGCAAATGTGGTGGCAAATTCTTTGAGTTGGGTGTCCATGGGTAGCCTAGCTCATATGGATGGTGGAGATAGAGAGATGGCTAGGGAGTTACATAGATTGGCTAGATTGGGGGTTACGTTGGAAGAGGTTGGTGATGATGGTTTGGTGGTTATGGATGGGTCTAACTCTTCTTTGGTTGATGAGGTGATATCAAAACAAGATGTTAACTTTGGTTAAATTGAAGACCTTGGTGAAAGAGGGCAAAGTAGAGGCTTTTTACCAAGGGGGAGATGGTTCCCTTAGGTACCAAGGTAGGTTATGTATGCCTTGTGTTGAGGGTTTGAGGGAGAAGATCCTAGATGAGGCCCATAACTCTTCTTGTTCCATTCACCCTGGTTCCACCAAAATGTATAGAGACTTGAGGGATGTATATTGGTGGGGAGGCATAAAAAGAGACATTGCTAAATTTGTTTTTGGTTGCGATAGTTATCAGCAAGTCAAAGTCGAACATCAAAGGCAGAGTGGCCTAACTCAAGACATAGAGATTCCTACTTGGAAGTGGGATGTTATTAATATGGATTTTGTTGTTGGGTCTCCCAAGGCTAGAAAAGGTTTTGATTCCATATGGGTAGTTGTTGATAGGGTGACGAAATTGGCTCACATTCTACCAATTAAGACTATATATAGGCTGAAGAGTCTGCAAGGTTGTATATCCATGAGCTAGTGAGGTTACATGGGGTTCATTTCTCCATTTTATCGAACTATGGTGCACAATTTACTTCACACTTTTGGAGGTCTCTTCAAAGGGGTCTTGGTACCAATATTTTTCTTAGTACGGCCTTTCACCCTCAAATGGATGGTCAAGCCGATAGGACAATTTAGACAGTTCAGGATATGCTCAGTGCTTGTGTCTTGGATCTTAAAGGTAATTGTGATGACCATCTTCCATTGATTGAGTTTGCCTACAACAATAGCTATCACTCTAGCATCGGTATGGCTCTTTTTGAGGCTCTTTATGGGAGACATTGTAGATCACCACTGGGATAGTTTTAGGTTGGAGAGATGGCTTTATTGGGGCCAGATCTGGTTATAGAGGCTCTTGCGAAGGTGAAGATGATTAGGGAATGACTGCGAACAGTCCAAAGTCATCAAAAATCCTATGCCGATGTAGGAATAATAGACCTAGAATTCCAAATGGGTGATTGGGTTTATTTGAAGGTTTCTCCAATGAAAGGTGTAGTCTATTTTGGTAAAATGGGGAAGTTTTGTCCAAGTTATGTTTATCCTTATGAAGTGATAAAGAGGGTTGGAAAGGTAGCTTATGAGTTGAAGTTGCGTAGTGAAATGAATTTGGTTCATTCGGTATTTCATGTTTCAATGTGACAAAATCTGTTGGTGATCCTAACGCCATTGTGCCTCTTGATATTATGGGTGTTGTTGAGGATAACTTGACTTTTGAGAAGATTCTGGTTCAAATCTTGGATAGGTAAGTGAAGACATTGAGCTACAGAAAGGTGGCATCCGTTAACATCCTTTGGAGGAACATTACACTTAAGTTGGCAAACTTATGACGATTTTACACTTAAGTTGAGCATTTGAAAATGGTGTTTTACATGTTATATTACATTCTTGTTGGGGCTGATTTATTCATTATCACTATTGACTTATACGCCTCTTTAACATTCAGAGACGAATGTTCCCAAGGGGGAGATATTGAAATGACCCCAAAAAGTCCCTAAAAATGTGGCTAGGAATGCTTGGACTTTAATTTCCATATGTCATAAATCCATTAGCTATTTCGAAAATCCAACTATATCTTTGTGATCAAGATGTCAAAATGAGGTGAAAAAAGGTCTAACCCTGATTTAAGAGCAAAAGATTAGCAATTTTGATTTTTAAAAGTGCAATTTCAGTAGAGCTGTGCGCGTCTTCTCTGCGACGCGCACTAGTGTTTATTTAGCAACTTTTTTTTTAGTTTGTATAAATGCTTCTAAGTGTTAAGCCTAAGTTTTTCCAAACATGTTTTTGCCTATACTTAGAAAAATTTCACCCTCATATAACTCAAAATATTTCTCAATACTCACTAACACACTTAGCCATATTTTCACCCCAAAATTCAAGACTGAAAAACCTCATCCGGAACTAAGGATTCTCTTCAAGCTTAAAGACTACATCTTCAATCTTCACCAAAAACTTCTCCAAAGCTAAGGTATGTAGTGTTGAACCATTGGGTCTTTTCATCCATGGTGCCTAAGTATTCTTTTCACTAATATTATATGATTTAAAATTGATTTTACATTTTGGTCTTGTATATTGAGAAATTTATTGCACAACGATTTTAGTTCATGAAAGTATGGTTGTTTTAGCATGTTTTAAGTTCCAAATGTTGGATCTAATGTTAGATTTGATGAGGTATTTGATGCAAATATCTTGGTGGTGTTGCAAGTTGTTGATTGATGGTTTTACTACAGATTTTCTTGTATGATTTCATCTCCAAATTGCATGGTCTTTTACCCCTATTACACCCCCAAAGTGTTTGATAAAATGTCTTGCTAGGGTTTCTTGTGGAAATGAAGGTCCAAAGAATGAAATATGATATGATTGACTATATGATGATAAAATGAGCTTATATATAAGATGAATCCTATATAAAGTGTTGCATTAGAGCCTAATCAATCGAGGTGGGAGTTTGTACTCATCAATCGAGGTGGGGGTTTGGTACTCATCAACCAAGGTGGTGGTTTGTACCAATCAATCGAGGTGAGGGTTCGTACTCATTAATCTATGTAGGGGTTTGTACTCATCAACCATGTGAGAGGTTTGTGCTTCGCTACCTAGGATGATGGGCTGTGACCATCATCAACCAATCAAGGTTGGAAATATAGCTTGGTCTGTTCTTCACTAATGATATCCTATTTGAGCATGAGTTACTTAAGCATGTTTTACTTATACATTGATCATACATCTCATATTGCTATATCATGCCTATTGTCTATTATCATGCACATTGATTATGAAGCTTATCTCTTGTTGCATTATAGCCCACAAATTAGTACATTCAAATATACTAACACATACTGTTGCCTTTATGATATCATTATGTAGGAACCAGAGCCCAAGTTGATCATCCTCCACCTTCAGGTGGCTAGTCGGTGCTATTCCAATCTAGTTGGTGAGTCGTCAATTTTGGGGACCTTGGTCTATGTTTTTCTCTTGCTTCGTAATGAGACAATCTATTATATGTTCTATTTTGACTATGAGGGTGAGCCCAGTTACTTTGTCTTGGATCCTGCTCTATCTATGTGTTTAGAGGTGTTTGTTAGACAATTTATATATCTATGGTATGAGCTATAACTCTCTGTCTCTTATTTATGAGATTTTGTAAGCTATACCTTAGTCTCTTTGACCCTTATACTTACTTCATGTTTTATATGATTTCGCGACCAATGATGTGAAATGACAAGTTAAGAGGGTTGAGTGGGATTCCTCCAGGTTTCCCATTCCCCGTGTCACGTCTAGTCCTCAGGCTTGGGTCATGACATGATATGCTAAGAGGCTTGGTTGGATCCCTTCGTATTCTCATTTGCCATGTTAGGTTTATGCCTAGGCTTAGGTCGTGACACCCTCTATATCCTTGAATACCCAGAGAAACCTGCCTTAGGGGATAACATTCTTGACCCTTATTTATAGTTGTAGCAAGCGCCACTCCTGCCAAAAACCTATCTACGTGATTCTTCCCAAAAGTAGTACATCCGGTAAAGCCTAGTTCACCACCTTGAAAACTATGATAAGGCACCCTATCCCTATCAAAACTTTGATTCAGAGCTTGAAATGACCATTAGCCTTGGAACCTTTGGCCTTTCTGAGGATGACCACTTCCACCACTAACCTAGCATTAGAGAACCTACTTTCAAACTAGACCCGCTTCGACTCCCTCACCCTTCTCTCCTTGAGCTTCTTAATTTTTAATTTTCTTGACATAAATCATTTGTCCATAAATCTTCATCTTCTTCACAAGCATAGAAGTTTGGCACTTATTGACTACAAATTTAGATATACCTAAGATGAACTTGCTCATTCGGGCTTGGGGAAGCAAGGATGGAGCATATTTCGAAAGAGTACTGAACCTGAGGGCTTACTTTCTCACACACATATTCCCTTCTTTGATGTTGATAAACTAGGTCATCTTTGGGTATGATCAAGCAAAAATAAATGGTCAAGGAATGCAAGATCAAAATTGCGCTAACCATGGGACCTTTATCTACCCTTTCAGATACTGCCACAACATGGACCTCAAGGCTAGGAGTGACAAGGCGAATGAGAACCCGAAGGTCGCCAAACAAACCTCAACATATCCAAATTCACATCATCAGTTCATAATCGCATTCAAATAGTAAACACATAATTCTATGGGATGGGTAAGTGGGACTCATGCTATGGGGATGTCATAGGGAAAGGGTATAACATGAAATCCATAGCACATATCATAAAAAGACTATGGGGCGGGTAAGTATGACTCATGCTATGAGGGAAATTAGCTACTTAGGATCTTTCACATCATATAATGTAGTCATGTTATATGACTCATAACCATATCACAAATCAATATCCAATAGGTAACCAAGCTATAACATGATCTCTAATCATAACACTTAGCATATAAACGAAAAGGAATTTACAAGATGTCTAATAATGCCTCTACTTATAATACAGGTCGGGGTCCAAGACATGTCCCGGGCTCACTCTCAAACTAAGTAAGATAGATTGAAAAATGCACTTTAGATAGAAGGATGGTGAGTTGTCCTTGGAGGATAGGACTCACCATAATAAGCAAAACTTGAGATTCATGCTAAGCGTCGTATGGTGAATGATTGAAGTCTTCTGTCCCTACATGGTAAGATCATGTAGGCAAAAGTATGTGTTAGTACGTTTGAATGTACTAAGCATGCAGGATGCAATGCATATGAATAACCTACCCTACATTTCAATATTAGATGACAAGAGCACATAATATAGAAACAATCATGTATCTGAAGAAGAGTAATCTACAATACACCATAAAGTTTATGATGCATGAAATCCAAAAATGCTCATATATAGTGATGATGAGACCTTAACCAACTAGAGTAATACCAAGCGATCTATTATTTAGAATCCCGATAAAAAATCCTCACCTGTGAAGAGGTGGTCCACTTGCTAATGGTAAACCATATTTCACCTACGAGTACTCCCATTTCGTATGAAGTAACCTTCCTTATAGGTACCCCCATTTTGGATTGGATTTTATCATAACCATGTCATATTATACTTCACCTTATAGGAACTTCCATTTCGTATGAAGCAACCTTCCTTACGGAAACTCCTATTTCGAATAGCATTCTCATAATATATGTTAGGTACATAGTTCGAGGACAGAGAGGGAACCCTCAATCCATTGGTGCTAAGTCATTATTCCACAAGAATACTTATACATATACGTATACATGCTTTCAAAAGAGATGTAGTCTTATCAAATCATTTCAATGCATTCCTGGGCTTAAAATCCAAACACCATTCACAATAATTCATACTTAGGCTCAAACGTCAAATAATACCTCATAGTAATAATACTCATGCATAGAAATAGCTCAGTTACATATATGAAATGGCGCGAACACTCAAAATGTTTAAAGAGCCATAATCATAGACATATATATGATCATATTCTTATCATAACCAATACCTGATCAAAACTATATCATAAAACATAATTAGTCTTAATCCACTTCATAATTTTCATAAAATATAATGTTCATGAATGCATACGCCATGAATGATTTGTGAATAGCATGTGTAATTGAGATCCAATCTAAAATAAACATTTATAATATGAATTTGAAGTAAATCCATATTTAAAACATAACTGTTATTGTGAAAAAATGACTTGGGTTTCGAAAACTAGATCTATTACTTAATTGTTTTAAGTAAACAAATTTTTAAAAATTAAACAGAGTTGCCACCTAATTTTAAGGATAACTAGGAAATCATTAAATCATTTTAAAAAGACTTCAACAGAAAAAATCCTTTTAAATCAAAAGAAAAAGGTTTGGGTTCACTATTCCACTTCTAGAACGTTTTGCACACTCGAAATGGCCGCTAACATGCGGTTATCCAATGATTAGAAAATTTTGATTAACTTTGAAAATTTGATTTAATGGAATAAAATAAAACCTAAAGATTATTTGCAAATTCTAAAAAAAAAACTTAATGACATTATTTGACTAATTAAGGTAAATGTCGAAATAATTTTTTTATTATTATTATTTTTAAAAAGGCTTAATTAATTTAGACAAATAAATTTGCATAAGTATTTAAGAATAATTAATAATCTATAAATAAAACACCGTCTTTTTTTAATTTTTGAATGAAAGTAAAATAATAAAAGAATAACATATATGGTTTCAGCATGTTGGGAAATTCAATTAGATTGAAACTAAATTAAAGTTAGAGTTAGATATATTTCAAATGCTTCAAAATAAGTAACAAAAGGCAAGAAAGTAATTAATATAACAACTTGGGCTTGGCAGGCCCAAATTCAGATCCTGTCCGAATTCTAAAGATTGGGCCTGCCTAGCCCATTAACTCCTTGCTACTGCAGCTTTTGGGCTTCTAGTCCCATTCCTCATTATATACACTAATGTATACTTGATGTACATGGCTTGTATACCAGTCTTTATGACCTATGTATCAACCTCAACTTTACTCGAATAAATCTAAGCTGACTAGAAAAGAAACTAGGGCCTCCATGGCCCATTGAAAATGCAACAGCGGATAGACGAGTCCCAATGTACTCATGAATGAGATTCATACAATAAAGAAAAGAAATGAAATTAGTATATAAGCAAAGATCTAATTGAAATTGAAGCAATTTCAAAAATAAGATTCATTGCCTGTAATCTTTAATCAAGACATAGCAAACATTCATAATGTTAACAAGGGATAGAAAAGGTTTAGTGCCAAATTTTGAACAGATAAGACCAACTAAACATACTTTAAACCAGATCAAACTTAGAATTAAGAAATCCTCATTCTTAATAGACAAGAATATGACCAGATAATGAGGCAAAAATGTGACAATCGAGGGACAAATAGTCGAATGAATATAACCACACATTTCATAAAAAATGTATAGCTGTATATACAATCCAGAATTCAGAGAAAATGCTGACAGTCCACTAAGACCTAAATGATTATAGAGCTTGAAATTTTATAAGATTTTGTAAAGCTTAAACCATATGATATGTTAGGCTTGAAGAGCTATTAATCCAAAAAAAAAACACAAATATGAGAGAAAACTAAGGAAACTAAGTAGAGTTATAACGGTAAAAAACATATAACATTTGAACTAAACATTTTTATCTATTGGTAACATAAAGACTGGACAGATTTAAACAAAACTAGTAAAACTTCATTCGAAGAAAAAACTTATTTAACACTGGAGCAACAATAGACCAACAATATCATTTGTACGGCAGCTATTTCATGCTAAGCATGGACAAACAGTAAACAAAATTATATTTTTCCTTCACAATAACTTAAAACAATTTTAATGAGCAACTTTAATCATGCAGTCAAAGATGAGTCTTTAAAACAAAGAGAAGGCATAATAGACTGAAATAAAGTCAGATTATTTTTATTAGACTACACATAATGATGTTCAAGAAAGCAAACCAAGCCACACTTGACTTATACATGACAAACTTGAAGTATAACAAATGAGATACCCAAGAAGTAAAGAAATAGTACAAACAAATGAATGTAATGAATTTATAGAATAGTGGAAACATCTAACATGCATTTTTTTTAAGTAAAATAGATTAAGATAACCATAAGAATTGGACAAAATAAATAGTGGAAAAGACCTATGAAAGAAGACCAAGAAACACTTATGTAGAAAGTAAACAAACCCACAATAAATACATTTGCAATACTTGGTGAAGTAGATCTACTCGGTAGAAACAGGAAGTAACATCCACACACTAGTAAATGTTATAAAGAAATGACGAATATCTTACTAATGCTAAAGCACATATCTAAAGCACACAATCACTAACAGAAGGAGGAATTATCAATGAGGTGTGATAGTACATTCATAAACTAGGTTAACATGAAAACTAACGACGGTATTGGCTTTGACAAAGAACAACTAAATTTGAAGAATCAAGATCATATGATTTCCATCAGCTTTAACGCATACCAAATAAACTTCAAGTGACTTCTGCATAAGACTAAATTATTCAGAAGTATATGAACAAGAAGACTAATACAATTGTTGCTAGACTCCACATCACACAAAAAATTTGATAGATTTAAAGTCAAACAGCTTATAATTTAAAACATACATGTAAACGATTATTTTAAGAAGTTTGGTCAAAAAGGACATTCAAAAAATTTCAAACAGATGCTAACAACACAACTTCACTGTGAATAAACAATTTCCCACATAAAGGGAGAAAATGAAACTATTGCAATTGCATGCTTGATGATAACGTGAACAATTCACTGGAAAATACATTCTAGGCCCAAAAGAAGTTATAAACATTATGTAGCATGGAAGAGAAGAAAACCAGCCATTGGATTATGAAACTAAAATTCTATTTACAATTTTGAGATACTAAAATAGAGACCAAACTTCAAAGTAAATGTGTCCCAACATGCTAGTATGAAATTGAGGTATACCACATATTATTTAGAAGTGATACAACCTTATCAAATCAATAGAATATAGGTCTTGTTCATGAAAATGCAAACAGAGAATAGACCCATATTTTCTTTACAGTAATATTGTAATGTAGCATTTCAAACAATTAATATAAGAACAGTCTCTACTGAAGCACGTTCAGTAATCGAGCTAAAACGTTGAGACAAAATGCAATGATGCCATAATGATGAACGACCAAAACATAACTGAGCCAGGGATATTTTCAAAGTAATATCACCATTCAACTCTTTGTTCGACTGACCAATAACAAACAAAAAAAATAATCACTATTATGGATACCACTATCAGACAACCCATACATTATTCAAAAGATAAACCACAAAAATCAAATGAGGATGTTACCTCTTCAAGGGTAGCAAATTGATACATTGATGAGCTACCGAAATTCCTCACCACGAATTGGACAACCTTCCTTGATTCTGAGGAACCTCTGATTTTGAAAGGAAACTCAAAATCGATTGAAATCTCTTGAAACTCAAAAAATCATTGAAATCTCTAAGAAATCTCTTGAAACTCATTAAAATAACAAAGAAGAAAAAGGGATTTTATATCCCATAATTAGGGAAAATAAGAGGGGAAAACTAGTGGAGAATATGTTGGAATTCGACTGTGGATTTGAAATTCAAAATTCAAATCTTGGGAATCAATATGTCTCAATCATTTATCCATTAATTGCGGATTAAAAATTGATTTTCGGGGGCCATGTGCACTGGAGAAAGAGATGTAGAGGAGTCGGGGTTATGTGTGTGAGGGAGCGTGAGGAAGAGGGTGAAGCGCGCATGTGATGGTGAGGAGCGCGAATGAAAAAGGAGAGAAGGAAAATGGTGTGTGTATTGTGTATGTAATTGCGAAAATGTTGCTAAAGACATAGAATTGGGCTGGGTTTTGAGGTCTTTGGGGCAAGAAATTAGTCCAAAAATGGGTCTAAATTAGTCTCAAAGTGGAGGAACAAAATTTTAAGAAATTAGCCACTTCATTTGCAATTATGACTAATTAAATGTAATCAAATCGATTACGGATGACTAATTTGACGACAAGATGAATTAATACAAATAAATTGAAGAGTCTTCAAGAATTGATGACCTGAAATAATTAAATTACAAAACAATAAATCCTAAAATAATAAAAATAAAATAAAATAAAAAGTAAGATAAAATAAAAATAAGATACAACTTATTTAATAAAAATACTTTTTGCATTTTTTAAAAGATAATTATTTCGAGTTTTCAAAATTAAAAGTTCGATGATTAATTTATATTATAGAGGATGAAAATTCAGTATCAATAGTTATCCCTTTCTTTTGATATGATCGGTGAAACAGATCCTGCACAAAGAAACTTGAAAAATCTAATTTTTAGCCAACCACATCTTTATATTTTGAAGGGCTTTTGACATGAAAGTTGGGAAATTGAGACCGGTCTTTGGTTTAGCATTTCCTACATATCTCAGTTTAATGAGAATTCAGACCACTTGTAGTTCAAAGCGCCTGATTTTATGCACGATTTTGAAAGAATTCAAAAGTTATCCCAATATTGAATTATGAAGAAATTGGAAAGCTTGGAATAAGAATAAGGGCATTTGCTGGAATACAATCGAGTTTTCAAAATTGAACCTACCTACATATTCTTAGACTTAGGACTCAGGCTGCTTGTTGTTCTATTCTATCGGTTGAAAAAGAGATCTCTTATTTTGAGATAACCTTTAGTTTGGGAGGAGTGACAAATAAACCAAATTATCAAAAAGAGGCTTGCATCCTCTTAGTCATGAATATAGCGCGCTTCATACCCATAATTAAGAAGTTGGATGGATAAAAGTTTCTGAACTCTTGGAACCTTGTCACTCAAATTGGAAATATAGCTTTGAGTGAGAGTTCAGATCACCTAGATGCAAAACTAAAAATTAAAAAAACCAAAGAAATACGCACATGCCTTTTGACATGGATGTGGTTGGATTATAGTGGGAGTGAAGAGTTTGACACTCCTATTTAGACTATGTCCTCATCCACTGCTAAGAAAAAGTTTTATGTTCTGCTGCACCCTATTTGATGAAGTCTACACCTATAGTTTAATTGAAATATAGGGATGTTATCTTTTACCATGTTTGACACATATTCTTATTTTCAACGTGATAGATAAGAAGTCGATATTATGCAACATGATGATAGCTCTCTCAACAATAAAGGATGCTGCCTTTCTTGATAGCTTGAAAATACAATGGCCCTCTCGGTAGTATTTAACACGTAGTGGCCCTCTTTAAAATGGATGATAAAATGGCCCTCTCAGTTGCTTGAAATTAAAATGGCCCTCTTATCGATGATAAGGAAATGGCCCTGTTGGTGATGATGATGAAATGTCCCTCTCAAAAACTTGAAAATAAAATTTTTCTCTTGGAAACTTGAAAATAAAATGGCCCTCTTGGCATTAATGATGAAATGATCCTCTTCGCAACTTGAAATAAAATGGCTCTCTTGGTGATGATGATGAGATGACCCTCTTGGTAATGATGATTAAATGACCTCTTAGCAACTGGAAAATAAAATGGCCCTCTTTGCAATAATGATGAAATGGCCGTCTTGGCAACTGAAAAATAAAAAAAGCCCTCTCCAAAATTATGATAAAATGACGCTCTTGGCAATGATGATGAAATGGCCCTCTTGCCAACTAGAATTAAAAATGCTCCTTTTGTCAATGATGATGAAATGGACATCTTAGCAACTGAAAAATAAAAATGGTCCTCTCTGTGATGAGGATAAAGTAGCCCTCTTAACAACTGAAAAATAAAAATGGCCTTCTCGACGATGATGATAAAATGGCCCTCTTGGCAACTGGAAAATAAAAAATAGCCCTCGGCGATACTGATAAAATGGCCCTTTTGGCAGTGATGATGAAATGGTCCCCTTGGCAACATAAAAATAAAATGGACCTCTAGGTGATAATGATTAAATGGCCCTCTTAGCAACAACAAATATTTTTCCTGCATCCACAGAAAATTTCTTAGTTTCAAAGCAAATTATTCTTTGTTGTTTCTTTGGTTGTTTGCTTCCACTCATCCTTTGGTGGACCACTTCTATCATCCATCTCATTATAGAAAAAAGAGAAAGACACATTTTGACATGATAATTAATCTATAAAAAGATTTTAGACATGATAAATTTAGAAGAGGATTTTTGAGGAAAGGTCACTGCTAATTGTCATGTCAAGAAAGGCTTAGATGAACAAGTTCAGCCTCTGGCATAGTTCTCTTGATGCATAAATGTTGTCGTTGAATATCTGATCAAGCAAAAGATCGTCAAGTTCACTTTCAGACTTCTAACAACACCTAATGAAATTTTAATGATGTCCTCAAAAATGTTAGACATTGTAATAAAGCACAAACTTGCTAGATGGGCCATGAGAATTTTTGAGATCTCCTCAAAAATTCTTTCCTAGTCAAAATGCCTTAAACTCTGACTTGTTAGAGATGAATCTTTTCACTCAAAAATTCTTTCCCAGTTTCCATTATGGTGCCTACGTATCCCGTTGAGGCAGGAATCAAGTCAAACGTAGTTCCTCTATCGAAAGGGAGAAAAAGCAAAAAATATATAAGAAAATACCTAAAGCCAACAAAGGCTGCCTACGTATCTCATTCTTGAGAATTCAGGTCAAACATAGTTCAAAAGCAAAAAGGATAATAAAAAGAGATGAGGGGATGACTGAGGCCGGCATAGGCTACCTACGTATCTCATTTTTCAGAATTTAGGTCAAACTTTGTTCATTGAAAAGGGAAGTTAACTTTAAAACAAACATAAGAAAAAATATAAGTAAATCAGTGCAATTACAGGGAAAGAAATAAGAAGGAAACTTCGCACATAATATCTTTTGATAGCATCTGACTTAATCGGTTTTGGCCACTCTTGACCATCCATCTCTGACAAAATCAGCGCACCTCCTAATAAAACTGTACGACCTATGTACTGTCCTTGCCAATTTGGTGCAAATTTTCCTTTGTATTCCTCTTGACCGAAAAAAATGCGTTTGAGAAACAATTGACAAACCTTAAGCATTCGAGGTCTCACTCTCTTGTTGAAAGCACAAAGCATTCTTTGTTGGTATAATTGACCATGGAAAACAAAGTCATCCCCCTTTCATCAATTAAGGCCAAATGTTTGATTTGACTACGAACCCAGTCAGCATTACTCAGTTCATATTCTTGTTGAAAGCACAAATCTGGTTCTGCTTCAACATGTGAACAATGGGCAGGTTGCTCTTTCAAATATGTCTCCACAGGATCAATATATGTCATGTCTGGATGTTGAATCATCGCAGATATATTGGAAAGGGCACTAGAAATCTTGTTTTGTACCCTTGGAGTATGCTTAAACTCGATCTTTCGCAATCTCTTGCACAACCTATGTACTAGTTATAAATATGGTACTATCTTTGGATTCTTTACAGCCCATTCTCCTTGAACCTAATGAATTAGCAAATCTAAATCCGCAATAACTAGTAACTCTTGGATATTTATGTCAATAGCCATTTTAATGCCAAAAATGCAAGCTTTATGTTCAACCATGTTGTTGGACAATGCTGGCCAGATTATGATACCAAAACGGCTCCAACTCCACTACCTTGGCAATTAAGCGCTCCATCAAACAATATTCCCCATCTAGGATATT
>JAOTQJ010118213.1:0-10727 GCA_025642045.1 Solanum sejunctum
ACACCCTCAACCCTCTTAAGCATTTTGACTCACATATTGCCCGTTAAGACAAGATTCAAGCACTTTCAAGAATTGACGCTAATTTGACCAAAGCATGACATAATTTATTTATATAGTATTGGTACATGTAAAATGTGGGGTGTTACAATGAAACTAGCCACCTTTGGGACTTTGGAACCTTCCCTCAAAATGGGGCCTCTTGGACTTACCACTTCTCCTCTTTCTCAACTTTTCCCCCTCCAATTGTTCAGCATAAGTTATGAGGAGGGACAAGTCCATGTCACCAATCAACATGGCAGTAAAAGTCGGATACACCCATCACAAACTTATTCATTCTAGATCTCGAGTCAGCAATCAAATTTAGAGCATATTTAGAGTATTGGTTGAATTTGAGGGCATACTCCCTCAGACTTATGGGTCCTTGCTTCAAATTCAGGAACTCTATCATTTTAGCCTCCCTAAGCTCAAAGGGGAAGAATCAATTTAGGAAAATCGCCTTAAACTCCTCCTGAAGGATCACATTGTTGTTCGCCTTTTTCTCCTTCCACTGAGTATACCATATTTGGGCCACCCCTTGAGTTGGTAAGCTGCCAACTCTGCCTTTTCTTCCAATCTAACACCTATAATAGGCAACACTTTGTACACCTCATTAATAAATTTTTTAGGGTCCTCATCCACTTTAGACCCATGGAACTATGGTGTTTTTATCCTCATAAAGTACCTCACCTGAGATGCCAGAGTAGGAGAATAAGGGGCTTGGTCCCCTTGATTGACTTGATTATCCATGGCTTGAGCTAGCAAAGTGAGAGAATCCTGGAGCTCTCCATGATCAGGTTGTTCCTCGGGTGTGCGAGCTCTTCTTCCTCTTGTCTTAGGCATGATCTAAAAATGGCAAAGAACATTTGTTAGAGGCGAAACGTTACCTAACTTCTATAGCACAAAGGGAAATATTTCCTAAAATGTCTCATAGCCTCTTACTCATAGTTGTGATACACAATACAACCATGAATGAAACAGCCACAAAAACTGCCTAAAAATGTGCCTCGAAAGTTCCTAGAATCGTAATTTCCATATATCTCAAAATCTATGTGCGATATCAAAAAACTGACTTCATATTCTTATTTAGAGGGTCAAATTAAAGGTCCAACGCATGCCTTATGAGTTGAATGACTATATAATGATGAAAGAAATGTATGTGTATGATATTATCTCTATAATGTTGGGAATTGACCAAGCCTCACTCGGGGGTTGTAGGCCCGAGTAACCTTGTTGAGGGGTTTATACCTTGAGTGAGGTGGTAGGTCCATGCAACCTTGTTGAGGGATTTATACCTCATCAACTTATTGAGGGGTTTGTACCTCATTCACCTCTCCAAGGGGGTGGTAGGCCTTGGATATTCACTAACAATGATCTCTTCTTACACATGTACTATGTTCTATATAATCATGATTTTACTTCAAGTATCATTCATACATGCTATATTGCTATATGCTCATCCATTGCCTATGTTATGTATTTTGCTTATGATGCTCATCACTTGATGCATTACATCTTACTTACTTAGTACATTCAAATGTACTAATGCATACTCTATGCCTATATGATGTTACCATATAGGAACTAGAGGCCCACTTGATCATCATCCTCCACGTAGCTAGTATGGCATCTCTCAAGCTCTTTAGTGAGTCCTCCATTTCGAGGATGATGTCTATGATCTCATACTATGTTCTAAGACTATCTTTCTTTTATGTATATGTTGACTATGAGAGTGAGCCCGGTAGCTTGTCTTGGCCCCCGCTAAGTATCTAAGTTTTAGAGGTGTTGTTGGACATGCTTTGTATTATGATATGAGCTTTGACTCTCTCTTGACTCTTGATGTTTATGATATGAAATTTGTCCCTTAGCCCCGTTTATCCCTATTTACTATACCTTATTGTATTTTATTGCTTTTACGACCTAGGATGTGTAATAATATGTTAATAGGCTTGCTTGGGATCCCTTCAGATTCTCCATACATCGTCTCATATCTAGACCCTACGCTTAGGTCGTGACAATGAATAAGACTCTAATCGACATGGTGTGTTGGATGTTGAGGACCATTAATAACCTAGTGCTCTAATACCAAGTTTGTCATGACCCAAGCCTAGGGCCTAATGTGACACGATGAATGGGGAACTCGAAGGGGCCCCAAATAAACCTCTTAACATATCATTACATATCCTCGGTCACGGAAGTATTTGAATAAAAATAAGAACATAAAACAAGGATAAGGGGCTAAGGGAGGCCTTTTATAACATAAAACATTTATTCATCAACATCAACATACCTCAGTGCCTCAAAAGGCTCCCGCTTATTGCGGGGTAAGGGGGGTCGGATGTATGCAGCCTAACACCTATGTTTAAAAACATAAAGCGATTGTTTCCAGATGACCCATGAGGAGTGTCGAAAGTTGCATTGACTAACTGCTACTTCACAAATGAAAGAAGCGCAGGCAGTTTAAAGAGCCATTTTGCTTTATTCCATCATACTCCAAAGCCAAAAAATAGTCAATCTTTGGCTCCATCCGAGATTGATGGAAATAACATAAAACAGTAAAGACTCAAAGAGAGTCAAAGCTCATAGCATCATTATATAACTTATCGAACAACACCTTTACATTTAGAATTGAGCGAGGACCAAGATAACTTTTCAGGCTCACCCTTATAGTCAAAAGCATATAAATAGATAATAAGAGTCTCTACATAATATAAGAATAAGAAATATCATCCTCGGAGTTGAGGACTCACCAAATATGCTTTGAGAAGATAGTACTAGCCATGGGGAGGATGAGGATGATCATGAGGAGCTCTGGTTCCTATATGATAACATCATGTAGGCATAGAATATGCGTTAGTACATTTGATTGTACTAAGTATATGGGATGCAATGCAAAAAGATATAGGCAACATGATCAAAATGCATAATCATAAGCAAGAGATAGTATTTTAGCTTCATGGCATGCATGAATAATGCTTGAAGTAAAATATGCTAAATGTAGGAAGAGACCATCATTATATACCAAGCAACTTAATACTTGGAATACAAGGCATGCCACCCGCTTAGAAGGTGGATGAGGTATTTATCCCTCATATTTGGTAGTATGAGATTGCCACCACCCGACAAGGTAGATGAGGTTTATATCCATCATCTTTGATAGTACAGGATTGCCACCACCCGACAAGGTAGATGAGGTATATATCCATCATCTTTGATAGTACAGGATTGCCACCACCCAACAAGGTGGATAAGGTATATACCCTTCATCTATAGTAGTAAAGGATAGGTATATACCCCTCATCTATGGTAGTACAGGATTGCCACCACCTGACAAGGTGGATGAGGTATATACTCCTCATCTTTGGTAGTATGGGATTGCCACCACCCCACAAGGTGGACGAGGTATATACCACCCATCTATTGTATGGTCACATGCAATACTATAGATACTTTTCATGAAATCAAGACATATATACATCTCTTTCATCATCATAAAGTCACTTAATGCATATACCATGCATACGCTCTTCAATGACTCAAGAAATATTAAACAAATATTTTATCAAATACTTGATGGGTGTGAAATGCTAGTATAAAATAATATAATTAAAGAGTGAAATCATACAAGAAAACTTGAAGTAAATCCACCCACCAACACTTGGTAATACCCTCATGCACTACACATTAAAACCCTTCATCTAATCTCAAAGTAGACCATAAACTCATAGCTCAAAACATGCTTAAACAATTACACTTTAATGAAACTCCAACATAGTTCATAGTTCATGATAAGTAAGACCTATAAGTAAATCAACTTAGAAACATGCAATTTATGTAATAAGGAAGCTTGGGCACCACGGGTGAAAGGACCCGATGGTTGAAACTCACATACCTCAATTTTGGAGAATTTCTTGAAGAACATTCAGATGAGAACTTGAAGCTTGATTGAGTTCCTTAAGATCTAAAATGAGTTTGGGACCCTTGATTTTAAGTGAAATATTTGGCTAAGTGTTTGAGAGAGTTTTAGGGAATATCTTGTATGATATGGGGCTGAAAAATGACTAAGTATAGGTATTTTTATGCATAGGAAAGCATAGACCCAAGACCCCAAAGCCTTAGCCAAAACTGAAAAACTGGCAACAAAATACACTACTCTGGGATGGGTCCATGTCGCAGCGCCAACGCGTAGGCCCACTATTTTACGCAAACTTTGAAAAATCAAAATTTTCTATGGTTGCTCTAAAATTAGGATTAGACCTATTTTTCACTCAATTTTGCCCCCGATCAAGAATATGAAGTCAGAGTTTTTATATCATGCACGAATTTAGTAATATATGGAAATTACAATTATGACCATTTTTTAGGCACATTTTCGGGTACTTTTGGGGGTCGTTTCAGATATTGAGATTTCTACTTAGAAGTGAGAAGATATCAACATGGATTTTGTCATTAGGTTGCCTCAGACCCAAAGGCAATTTGATTCAATTTGGGTTATTATGAATTGAATAACTAAATCAGCTCATTTTCTATTGGTTGAGACTACCTTCAATGTCGAAGATTATGCAAGGTTATATATCCAAGAGTTAGTGAGGTTGCATGGTGTGCCTAGGTCTATCATATCAAATAGTGGCACCCAATTTACTTATCACTTTTGGAGATCATTTCGAAGATTAGTACTATGGTGAAGTTAAGTATTGCTTTTTATCCTCAAACCGATAGACAAGTCGAGAGGATAATTCAAACTTTGGAGGACATATTGAGTGCAATGTGTTGAAATTCAAGGGTAATTAGGATGATCATCTATCACTTTTCGAGTTTGCTTATAACAATAGCTTTCATGCTAGCATTGGTATTGCTTTCTTTGAGACTTTGTATAGTAGGAGATGTAGATTTCTGGTAGGGTGGTTTGAGTTGGGGAGAAGGCTTTGATTGGCTCGGATTTTATGTTGGAGGCCATGGAGAAGGTTAAATTGATTAGGAAGAGGTTGAAGATGTCTCAAAGTGACCAAAAGTCTTATTCAGATGTTAGGAAGAGGGATCTTGAGTTTCATGGTAGAGATTGGGTATATGTGAAGTACTCACCCATGAAGGGTGTAATGCATTTTGGTAAAAAGTGGAAAGTTTAAGTCCCCAGTATGTAGATCCTTATGAGATTGTTGAGCAAATTGGAAATGTGGCTTATAGGTTGGATTTGCCTCCAGATTTGAGTTATATTCACCCAGCTTTTCATGTGTTTATGTTCAAGAAATTGATTAGTGATCCTAGTACCATTGTACCTTTGGAAGATGTTGGGATTGAGGAGAACTTGTCTTATGAGGAAGTCTCGGTTGAGATTTTGGAAGTGAAGTGACTTCGCAACAAGGATGTGGCTTTGATTAAGGTGCTTCAAAGAAATTAACATATGGAGAGTGCTACATGGGAGGCGGGGTTGGAGATGATGAAACGATATACCCATCTTTTTAAATATACTCAATCCTATAGTGTTAGATTCTTCCTATTCCAAGTGGTCCTAATTCTTTCATTTTTGTGTTTCATGACATGACATGCATACATGTGCACGAAAATGATTTAAAGATGTTTTAAATGATTTAAAAAATGTTTTGATATGAGTTTTAATGACTTTATGACTTTATGACTTTCAAGTGATAAAATATACATTATATCTTGTATTTGGGTGTTTTATGCTCAAGTCAAGTTTTTCAAGCCTTGTCCTAGCACATTCGAGGATGAATGTTCCTAAAGGGGGGATGATGTAAGGACCCAGACCTTGTATGACCTTAATGGTGCTTGGAATTTGGTTCTAAAATGTTTTTAACCAAGTTTAAATCTTATGAACAACTCCACGGGCCGTGTGACTCGCCACGGGAATATGTGGAGGAGCCTTGAGGTGGCCATTGGCCTTATATGTAGAGTGTTGGCCTTAATTTTGGAGTTCAAGATCAAGGCTTGCACCACATAGACCCCACATGGTCCGTGTGGCTCTTTATGGGTTGTGTGGTACATTTTGTGGAATAGCCTTAGCCTTGAAAATCACATTTTGGCCAAGGCATGTCACAATGAACCCATACAGTCCATACAACCCTTCACAGTCCGTATGGCCCTCCGTATGGGCGTTGTTTTGAACATTTTATAATTCTGGAATCACTTTTTAGGAACTTAATTAGTGGTAATTTATCTAAGTGTAGCCAAATGGAAGGCTACACGGCCGTGTGCCTCTAAACTGACCGTATGCCCTCTATACTAGACCCCTGACACCATTTTATCATCTGTTTCATTAACAGTGTTCTTGTAATTTTGGCTACTTTTAAGGGTCTTTTATGATTTTCTATGCTATCCAAAAATATTCAAATAACCTATACTCTTATTCTCTCATTCAAATTCATTCAACACTTAGAATTTATTCAAGCTCTCTCTTAATAGCTTCTCTGAAGTGATCTAGTGAAGACTTAGCTTGGGGATTATGGAAAGGCTCTATTCTTCATCAAATTCTTCTTGTTTCTTCTTGTCTAACGAAGGTATGTGGGATTGGTTCATATTCCCTTTCAACCATGAATACCCCAAACTCTTTTACTTTGATTTTCATAAAATTTAGCTTACTTTATTTATGGATTTTTAGGACTATTGTTTATTTGATTCAATTAAGCTATGGGCTGTATTTTATATTGATTTTAAAGTGATTTAAGCTCTAATATGTTGAATTGCATGAACATGAAGATTTGAATGTGCATGTCCCCTTTAAAGTTTGATTTAAGCATGGATAATCTAAATTGTGATTTGAATGTAGATTTTACTTATGGATTTACTTGAGTTTCATATTAAATTGTTGATTTAAGATTAAATCTCTATTGCCCATTGCTATTCCCCTATTATTCATATGTATTCATGAGTATTGGAATTTGATGAAAATGAGTAGATGAGTTAATCTCACATATGATTTTGATGAAAATATGGTTATGACAAGAATGTGATCACATAAATGTCTATGATATGGTTTTTTGAGCAACTTTGGGTGTTTAAACCAATATGATATATGTGAATGAGCTATTCCTATGCATGAAAAGCATGATATGAATTGTGATTTGTCTTTTTAGTCCATGTATGAATGATTATGAAGAATGTTTGGCTTTTAAGCCCAAGTATGCATTTGAAATGATTTGAAATGACTTGCACCTCCTTCGAAAGCATGTATACGTATATGTATCCTTGTGGGATGATAAATTAGCACCGATGAGATAGGAGGCATTAGGGCTATCCCCAAGGTTCCTCTTACTCTCTCTTGAACTATGTTCCAGCATAGGTGTTTGATATAGTAACCCTCACCAAAATGGGAGGCCCGTAAGGTGCGGTTATAAATTTTGATCAGATATGATATGAAAATCCTATCTGAAATGGGAGGCCCGTAAGGAAGGTTGCTTCTCCAAAATGGGAGGACCATAAGGAGAAGTGTAGTTTACCTTTTACAAGTAGACCACCTCTTATCCGGTGTTAGGATAACATTGGAATTCCAAATAATAGCTCGCTTGGTCTTATATGCCGGTTAAGGTCTCATCCCCTCTTTATATAAATATTATGGCATTTCATGCATTATGGATTTCATGGCATATTATTATATTACTCTTCTTTGATATATATATATATATCTTTTTCTATATTTGTGCCCTTGCCATCTAACATTGAATGCAGGTTTAATTAGTTCATATGCATTTTATGTTTGCATACTTAGTACATGTACTAATGCATACTTTTGCCTATATGATCTAACCATGTAGGGACTAGAGACTACTTTCATCCACCATTTGAAGGCTAGATCGAATTTGAAAAAGTGTTGTGGTGAGCCCTATCTTCCAAGGACTAGCCAACATCTATCTAGCTTATGTTATTTCCATTTATGCTATTTACTACAAGGGGAACAAGTAAATGCTAAAATTGTTAGAATATGCTAGAATTCAAGGCTAAACATATCATGGGATTATCATCAACAAAAATGAAGAAATGATGTTAAGAAATTTTGATGATTTAACAAACTATGGAAACAGGTGACAAACCTGATCCCATGAGTGTTGTGAATCTGAAAGCGACAATCGACAACAGTAAATTGATGGGCTGTTATTTGTTGGTGTGCGTCTGCTTGCTCTGCAACAGTTATCTAGCCAATGAAATTGCACCAAATATTGTTGATGTTGTGTATATATATCCAACAGGTTTTTAGACGAAAGCTTGAGGATTTCTACATGAGTGAGTGTTCTTGATGAGGCTCTCGAGTAGTACACTAGGAAGATTATAGTTGTTCTTTCTTTGTGTAATTCATTATTCTTAATGAATGTTTGCATCTTGTAAATTGATTCCTACTCTATAAAGGGATCTGGTATTAAGCAAGTTTTTGTTCTTCATTGTTGAGTTCATTTTAGCCCTTATAAAAAGAAAATGGATTCTTAGTTAGAGTTAGCTATGGTGAGTGTTGAAGTCTAAGTTGGCTAGGGTTAGTCAATTTAATGGATAGCGAAGTAGCTATTTAGTTTGCTCGAACCTATTGTAGAGTTATCACAATGAGGGGGGAAAGGATTTAGAATTAGGGAAAGGATTTAGAGATAAATTTCGTGATTGAAAGTGTTTGTAATCAAACTTTGCTCCTTTGAGGTTAATGGAGTTAGGTTGAAAATCCTGTGAGTATAGGTCGTGGTTTTCTCCTCCCTTAAGCAAGGGAGTTTCCACAGAAAACAGCTTGTGTGATTTTTCTTTGTTGCTTTACTATTTTTGTTGTTTTTATTGCCTGTTGTTCTGTTGAGGGACCTAGTCCCCAGTACTCAACAGACGTGTGCGTTCCATCACCAAAGTTTTCACAGATTATGAATTTTGATGCATTTATTTTTTTCTCTCCAAGATTAAGAAGTTAAAGCATGGAAGAACTAGTTCTTGCAATTTTAATAGTATTTAATGTGAAGAATTGCTTTATTAATTATGACGATTTTGTTGAGAGAAAAATATGAAAAAGTTAGATTTGATTTATGTCTTAAAAGGAAATAATAACTAATTTAGTTAGAGTACATTTAGGATTCTAGTTTTAATATTTTTTTCCTAAATTTTAATTATATAAGTATAACAACAACAACAACATTACCCCAATGCCTCAAAGGCTCCCGCCAATTGTAGGGTAAGGGGGGTCGGATGTACGCAGCCTGATCCCTATGTTTAAAAATATAGCGCAACTGTTTTCAGATGACCCATGATGAGCATCGAAAGTTGCATTCACTAACTGTTACTTCACAATTGAAAGAAGTTCAGACAGTTTAAAAAGTCTTTTTGCTTTTTTCCATCATACCCCAAAGCCAAAAAATAGTGAATCTTTGGCTCCATCCGAGATTGATGGAAAGTTTAATTATATAAGTATGATTGTAATTATTTAAGTTACCTAATAGTGTAAAATATTTTATACATTAACCGTATACAAAATTTAAATTCTTAATTTATTGGTACTTTTAGTTCAAAATATTTTCATCAAAGTTAAAAAAGATTATTTTTTCACAAATATCAGCGGTAGAGGGAATATTTGAATAGCAACAAAAAAATTTTATTTTCTATTTTTTTGTTTTTTGGCAAATCGCCTGCGAAATTCAGTAAATATAAATATAACTTTTGCGTACCTAAGACAAAGTAGACGAGGAAAACAATATTTCCTTGCATTCAGTACCAAGAGATTAGTAGTATCCAGTGACTTGCATGTCATCGTTCAAAAATATATTTTCCCTTTGTAATTTTGAATTCATAAAAGAGATGTATTATGAGTTAAGTCAAATAAATAAAGGAGAGATTCTCTGAGTGAAATAGAATAAAATAAAGGAGAGCTATAGAAAAAGAAAAATTTATTAATTTATCTGAGGTACCATGAGTGTTAACTCGGCAACCATCTGATATAATTTGTGCCTTACGAGTTAGAAAACAGGATAGCTCGATTGAAAATAGCATGACGCCCCATCGATTTTTCATGATTTGTTTGGCAGCATTTTGAAATGTAACAGGGCATCTACGTTGAATATAAGATGAAGTATTACCAACCTATCATGATTTACATGTCACCATTCTTGAGTCTATTTTCTTTTAGTTCTAGAATCATGACAATCCGTTATAATATGTGTAATTCAACTAAAATGAATATACCTGAAGTCGTATGAATTTTTTTTCACAATATATAAGTTTTGGTTCCTCCGGTCAGCATCTCTCCACGACTCCACCTATATTTCTTGGTATTTTAGTTCGAACAAAATTTCATCAAAGTTAATCATTTTTGCACAAATATGAGAGGTGGATATAATATTTAAATAGCGACACCAAGGTAACCTCCTTTTATGCAAATGACCCGACAAATTCGGTGAATGCGAGTCACTCTGCCTATTTAAGACAGGAAAGACGACGAAATAATTTTGCATGGCGCTCAGAACTTATTAGAATATACTATTAATCATATGTTTAGATATAGTATTATTTATTGAACAATTATTTATTTATTTGTTTATTTAATTCTATAAAATATTATATTAAACAGATCAATTTATCATATATGTGTTTTTAACTTATATAGTAGATGATTTGGTGTATAGAGTTTGAGCTTATACACAAAAGATCAACTCATCGATTCTTATAAGTTAAAATTATAGTTCACAATCTAGATGGAAATTTGAACAAACCATTGGGAA
>JAOTQJ010118234.1:0-10726 GCA_025642045.1 Solanum sejunctum
TAGGTGGACGGCGTGCGCTGGATAGACCCTAGTAGGATTTTATGGCCCAAGGAAGGTAAAATAGGCAATTTTGGCCACTTTCCATGTGTGTTAGACCACGGATTCTGGCGCTGCCGGGTGTTCCAATCAAAGATTTTGGAAAAACCATACAGGAGGGTCGGCGACTCACCCTGCAAGCGGTCCAGGTGGTCGGTTGGCATTGGCTAGGCCCTGGTAGTATTTTATGCCCCAAGGAATGTGAAACAGGCAATTTCGGCTATTTTCCAAGGGTGTTTGCCCATAGATTCTGGCACTTCCTTGGGTTTCGGCCAAAGATTTTTGAAAAACCATATGGGTAGATCATCGACTTGCTCGACAAGTGGACCAAGTGGCTGACGGGCATTGGCTGGGCCCTGGTAGGATTTTATGGCCCAAGGAAGGCGAAATAGGCGATTTCGACCGTTTTCCGTGGGTAATAGCCCACGGATTCTGGCGCTTCTTGGGGTTCCGAGAAAATATTTCTCAAAAACCATACAAGTAGTTCGACAACTCGCTCTAAAAGTGGCCCAGGTGGCCGGCGAGCATTGGCTAGGCCCTGGTACGATTTTATGGCCCACGGAAGGCAAAATAGGCAATTTTGGCCATTTTCCAAGGGTGTTAGCCCACGAATTCTGGCGCTGCCTGGTGTTCCGGGCAAAGATTTTTAAAAACCGATACAGGTGGGTTGAAGACTCGGCCGGAAAGTATCCTAGGTGCCGGCAGACATTGGCTGGGCCCTGGTAGGATTTTATGGCCCAAGGAAGGCAAAACAGGGAATTTTGGCCATTTTCCATGGGTGTTAGCCCACGGATTCTGCCGCTACCTGGGGTTCCAGGCAAAGATTTCTGAAAAACCATTTGGGTGGGTCGGTGACTCATCGGCAAGTGGGCCAGGTGGTCGGCAGCGTTCGCTAGGCCGTGGTAGTATTTTATGGCCCAAGGAAGGCAAAACAGGCAATTTTGGCCATTTTCCGTGGGTGTTATCCCACGAATTCTGGCGCTGCTTGGGGTTTCGGGCAAAGATTTTCGAAAAACCATATGGGTGTGTCGATAACTCGCACGGAAAATTGCCATGTGGCCGGCGGGTATTGGCTGGGCCTTGGTAGGATTTTATGGCCCAAGAAAGGCAAAATAGGCGATTTCGTCCATTTTTCATTGGTGTTAGCCCACAAATTCTGGAGCTGCCTAGGGTTTCGGGCAAAGATTTCTGAAAAACAAAAACAACTGGGTCAGCGACTCGCTCAGCAAGCGGTCCAGGTGGCCAGTGGGCATTGGCTGGGCCCTGGTAGGATTTTATGGCCCAAGGAAGGTGGGACAGGCAATTTCGGCTATTTTCTATGGGTGTTAGCCCATGGATTTTGGTGCTTCCTTGGGTTTCGAGCAGTGATTTCCGAAACACCATTTGGGTGGGTCATTGACTTGCCCGGCAAGTGGCCAACGGGCTTCGGCTAGGACCTGGTAGGATTTTATGGCCCAAGGAAGGCAAAACAGGTGATTTCGACCATCTTCCATGGGTGATAGCCCACGATTCAGGCGCTTCCAAGGGTTTCGAGAAAAGATTTCCGAAAAACCATTCAAACGGTTCAGCGATTTCAACCATTTTCCGTAGGTGTTAGCCCACGGATTCTGGCGCTGCCTAGGGTTCTGAGCAAAGATTTTTGAAAAACCATAAAAGTGGGACGGCAACTCACCCGGCAAGCAGTCCAGGTGTCCAGTGGGCATTGGCTTGGCCCAGCTAGGATGTTCTTACCTAAAGAAGGCAAAACAGGTAATTTTGGCCATTTTTCATGGGTGTTAGCCCACAAATGCAGGCGCTGCCTGGAGTTTCGGGCAAAGATTTTCGAAAAACCATATGGGTGGTTGGCTACTCAATTGGTAATCAACGTAGGTTGCCGACGGGCATTAGCTGGGCCATGGTAGGATTTTATGTCCCAAGGAATGCAAAGCAGGCGATTTTGGTCATTTTTCGTGGTTGTAAGCCCACGGATTCTGGCGCTTCCTGGGTTTCGGGCAAAGATTTCTGAAAAACCATACGAGTGGGTCGGCAACTCGCCCAATAAGTAGCCAAGGTGTTTGGCGAGCATTGGTTGTGCCCTAGTAGGATTTTATGGCCCAAGGAAGGCAAAATAGTTAATTTCGGCCATTTTTCGCGTGTGTTATTCCACGGATTTTGGCGCTGCCTGGGGTTCTGGGCAAAGATTTTATAATAACTATACGGGTGGTTGGCGACTCGCCTTGAAAGCGGCCTAGGTGGCCGACGGGCATTGGCTGGGCCCTGTTAGGATTATATGGCCCAAGGAAGGTGAAACAGGCTATTTCGACCATTTTCTGTGGGTGTTAGGCCATGTATTCTGGCGCTGCCTGGGGCAAAGATTTTTAAAAAACCATATGGGTGGGTCAGCAATGCGACTAGCAAGCGGCCCAGGTGGTCGACGAGCGTTGGCTGGACCCTGGTTGGATTTTATGGCCCAAGGAAGGTGAAATAGGCGATTTCAGCCATTTTTCGTGGGTGTTAGCCCACGGATTCTGGCGCTGCCTGGGGTTCTAGTTAAAGATTTTTGAAAAATCATATGGGTGGGTCGGAGACTCACCTGTCAAGCAGCCTAGGTGGTCGGCGGGCGTTGGCTGGGCCTTGGTATGATTTTATGGCCCAAGTAAAGCAAAACAGGCGATTTAGGCCATTTTCGTAGGTATTAGCCCATGAATTCTAGCGCTTCCTGGGGTCCGGGAAAAGATTTTTGAAAAAACAAATGGGTGGTTTGGCGACTCGTATGGCCCAAGGAAGGCGAAATAGACTATTTTGGCCATTTTTCGTGTGTGTTAGCCCACGGATTCTGACTCTGCCTTGGGTTCCAGGCGAAGATTTTCGATAAACTATACGGGTGGGTTGGCGACTCACTCAAAAAGTGGCCCAGGTGGTCGGTGGGTGTTGGGTAGGTGCTGGTGGGATCTTATTGCCTAAGAAAGGCGAAATAGGCTATTTTGACCATTTTCTGTAGGTGTTAGCCCACGGATTCTGGCGCTGCCTGGAGTTCCGGGCAAAGATTTCTGAAAAACCATATGGGTAGGTCTGGACTCGCCCGGCAAGCGACCCAGGTGGCCGGTGGGCATTGGCTGGGCCTTGGTAGGATTTTATGGCCCAAGGAAGGCAAAACAGGCAATTTCGGTTATGTTCCATGGGTGTTATCCCACCGATTTTGTCACTGCCTTGGGTTCCAGGTAAATATGTTCGAAAAACCATATGGGTGGGTCGTCGACTTGCCCGGCAAGGGGCCTAGGTTGTCGGCAGGTGTTGGCCGGGCCCTGCTAGGATGTTTTTGCCCAAGGAAGGCAAAATGGGTAATTTTGGCCATTTTCCATGGATGAGCCCACGGATTCAGGCGCTGCCTGGAGTTCCGAGCAAAGATTTTTGAAAAGCCATACGGGTCGGTTTGCTACTTAACCGACAAGCAGAGCAGGTTACCGGTGGGCATTAGCTGGGCCATGGTAGGATTTTATGGCCCAAGGAAGGCAAAGTAGGCGATTTCGATCATTTTCCATGGGTGTAAGCCCACAGGTTCTGGTGCTGCCTGGGTTCCGAGCAAAGATTTCAGAAAACCCATACGAGTGGGTCGATAACTTTCTCGATAAGCAGCCAAGGTGTCTGGCGGGCGTTGGCTGTACCCTGGTAGGATTTTATGGCCCAAGGCAAAATAGTTAATTTTGGCCATTTTTCGTGGGTGTTAGATCAGGGATTCTGGCGCTGCCTAGGGTTCCGGGCAAAGATTTTCGAAAAATCATACGGGTGGTTAGCGACTAGCTTGGCAAGCAGCCCAGGTGGTCGGTGGGCATTGGCTGGGCCCTGGTAGGATTATATGGTCCAAGAAAGTTGAAATAGGCAATTTTCGGCCATTTTCTGTGGGTGTTAGGAGACGTATTCTGTCGCTGCCTGGGGTTCTGGGCAAAGATTTTTGAAAAAACATATTGGTGGATCGGCAACTCGACTAGCAATCAGCCCAGGTGGCCGGTGGGCATTGGCTAGGCCCTGGTACGATTTTATGGTCCAAGGAATTTGAAACGGGCAATTTCGACCATTTGCCGTGGGTGTTAGCCCGTGGATTCTGGCCCTGCCTGCGGATCCAGGCAAAGTTTTTTGAAAAACCATAAGGGTGGGATTGGGCTAGCCCGGCAAGCGACCAGGTGGCCAGCAAGTGTTGCCTGCGCCCTGGTACGATTTTATTTCCTGAGGAAGGCAAAATAGGCGATTTAGGCCATTTTCCATTGGTGTTAGCCCACGAATTCTGGCGCTGCCTAGGGTTCAGGGCAAAGATTTTCTAAAAACAATACGAATGGGTTGGCGACTCACCCGTCAAGCGGCCTAGGTGGTCGGTGGGTGTTGGCTGGGCCTTAGTACTATTTTATGGCCCAAGGAATGCGAAACAAGCGATTTTGGACATTTTCGTAGGTGTTAGCCCACGAATTCTATCACTGACTGGGGTTTGGGCAAAGATATTTGAAAAAACATATGGGTGGGTCGGCGACTAGTATGGCCCAAGGAATTCGAAATAGGCGATTTCGAACATTTTTCGTGTTTGTTAGCCCACAAATTCTAGCTCTGCCTTGGTTTCCAGGCAAAGATTTTTGAAAAAACATATTGGTGGGTCTGGACTCGCCCGGCAAGTGGACCAGGTGGCCAGTGGGCATTAGATGGGCCTTGGAAGGATTTTATGGCCCAACGAAGGCGAAACAAGCAATTTCGGTTATTTTCCATGGGTGTTAGCCCACGGATTCTGGCAATGCCTTGGGTTCTGGGCAAATATTTTCGAAAAACCATATGGACGGGTAGTTGACTCGCCCGGCAATCGACCCAGGTTGCCGCCGGGAGTTGGCTATGTCCTGGTAGGATTTAATGGCCCAAGGAAAGCAAAATAGGCAATTTCGGCCATTTTCCGTGGCTGTTAGCCCAAGGATTCTTGCGCTGCCTAGGGTTTTGGGCAAAGATTTTTGAAACAACATACGGGTGGGTCGGTGATTCGCCCGGCAAGTGGCCCAGGTGGCCACGCAAGCACTGGATGGGCCCTGGTAGGATTTTATGGCCCAAGGAATGCAAAATAGGCAATTTTGGCTATTTTACGTGGGTGTTAGCCAAATGATTTTGGTGCTACCTTGGTTTCTGGGCAAAGATTTTCGAAAAACCATATGGGTGGTTCTTCACTCGCCTGAAAGCAACCCAGGTGGCCGGCGGGCATTGGCTAGGCCCAGCTAGGATGTTTTTTCCTGAGGAAGGCAGAACAGGTAATTTCGGCTATTTTTCATGGGTGTTAGCCCACAAATTTGGGCGCTGCCTGGAGTTTTTGGTAAAGATTTTCGAAAAACCATACGGGTGGGTCGGCTACTCAACCGGCAAGTAGCGCAGGTGTCCCACTTGCATTAGCTGGGCCATGGTAGTATTTTATGGCCCAAGGAAGGCAAAGCAGGCGATTTTGGTCATTTTCCGTGGGTATAAGCCCACGGACTCTGGCGCTGCCTAGGTTCCAGGCAAATATTTTTGAAAAACCATACGAGTGGGTCAGCAACTCGCCTGATAAGAAGCCAAGGTGTCCGGCGAGCATTGGTTGTGCCCTGGTAGTATTTGATGGCCCAAGGAAGGCAAAATAGTTAATTTTGACCATTTTCCGTGCGTGTTAGCCCACAGATTCTGGCGCTGCCTGGGGTTCTGGGCAAAGATTTTTTAATAACCATACGGGTGGTTGGTGACTCGCCTGGCAAGCGGCTCGGGTGGTCGATGGGTAGTGGCTGGGCCCTGTTAGGATTATATGGCCCAAGGAAGGTGAAACACGTGATTTCGACCATTTTTCGTGGGTGTTTGGCCACGTTTTCTGTCGCTGCCTGGGGTTCCGGGCAAAGATTTTTGAAAAACCATATGGGTGGGTCGGCAAGGCGATTAGCAAGCAGCCCAGGTGGCTGACGGGCGTTGGCTGGGCCCTAGTATGATTTTATGGCCCAAGAAAGGTGAAACAGGTGATTTCAGCCATTTTCTGTGGGTGTTAGCCTATGGATTCTGGCGCTACCTTGGGTTCCAGGCAAAGATTTTTGAAAAATCATATGGGTCGGTCGAAGACTCACCCATCAAGAAGCCTATGTGGTCGGCGGACGTTGGCTCGACCCTGGTATGATTTTATGGCCCAAGGAAGGCGAAATAGGTGATTTAGGCTATTTTCGTAGGTGTTACCCCACGAATTCTGGCGCTGCCTGGTGTTCCGAGCAAAGATTTTTGAAAAAACAAATGGGTGGGTTGGCGACTCGTATGGCCCAAGGAAGGCGAAACAGGCTATTTCGGCCATTTTTCGTAGGTGTTAGCCCATGGATTTTGGCTCTGCCTTGTGTTCCAGGCAAAGATTTTCAATAAACTTTACGGGTGGGTTGGTGACTCACCCTACAAGTGGCCCAAGTGGTCGGTGGGTGTTGGATAGGCGCTGGTGGGATTTTATGGCCCAAGGAAGGCGAAATAGGCTATTTTGACCATTTTCCTTGGGTGTTAGCCCACGGATTCTGGCGCTGCGTGGGATTCCGGGTAAAGATTTTTGAAAAACCATATGGGTAGGTCTGTACTCGCCCATCAAGCGGCCCAGGTGGTCGGTGTGTATTGACTGGGCCTTGGTAGGTTTTTATGGCCCAAGGAAGGCGAAATAGGCAATTTTGGTTATTTTCCATGGGTGTTAGCCCACGAATTTTGTCACTGCCTTGGGTTCCAGGAAAATATTTCTAGAAAACCATATGGGTGGGTCGTCGACTTACTCGCCAAGCGGCCTAGGTTGTCGGCAGGCATTGGCTGGGCCCTGCTGGGATGCTTTTGCCCAAGGAAGGCAAAATGGGTACTTTCGGCCATTTTGCATAGGTGTTAGCCCACGGATTCAAGCGCTGCCTGGAGTTCTGGCCAAAGATTTTTGAAAAAACATACAGATTGTTTCGCTACTTAACGGACAAGCAGTGCAGGTTGCCGGTGGGCATTAGCTGGGCCATGGTAGGATTTTATGGCCCAAGAAAGGCAAAGCAGGTGATTTCGGTCATTTTCCGTGGGTGTAAGCCCACAGATTCTGGCACTGCCTGGGTTCCAGGCAAAGATTTCTGAAAAACCATGCGAGTGGGTTGACAACTTGCCCGATAAGCAGCCAAGGTGTCTGGTAGGAATTGGCTGTGCCCTGGTAGGATTTTATGGCCCAAGGAATGCAAAACAGTTAATTTTGGCCATTTTTCGTGGGTGTTAGTCTACGAATTCTGGCGCCGCATAGGGTTCCGAGCAAAGATTTTCTAATAACCATACGGGTGGTTGGCGACTGGCTTGGTAAGCGGCCCAGGTAGCCGGCGAGCATTGGCTGGGCACTGGTAGAATTATATGGCCCAAGGAAGGTGAAATAGGCGATTTCGACCTTTTTCTGTGGGTGTTAGGCGACGTGTTCTGTCGCTGCCTAGGGTTCCGGGCAAAGATTTTTGAAAAAATATGTGGGTGGTTCGGCAACTCGACTAGCAAGCGGCCCAGCTGGCTGACGGACATTGGCTGGGCCCTGGTAGGATTTTATGGTCCAAGGAATTTGAAATAGGCAATTTCAGCCATTTTCCATGGGTGTTAGCCCACAGATTCTGGCGCTGCCTCGGGTTCCAAGAAAAGATTTTCAAAAAATCACATGGGTGGGTTAGAGACTGACCTGTCAAGTGGCCTAGGTGGCCGGAGGGCATTGTCTGGGCCCTAGTAGTATTTTATGGCCCAAGAAAGGCAGAATAGGCGATTGCAGCCATTTTTCGTCGGTGTTAGCCCACGAATTCTGGAGCTGCCTGGGTTTCGTGCAAATATTTTCAAAACACCATATAGATGGGTCGAGAACTCGCCCGAAAAGCAGCCCAGGTGGCCAACGGGCGTTGGCTGGGCCCTGGTAGGATTTTATGGCCCAAGGAAGGCAAAGCAGGCGATTTCGGTGATTTTCCGTGGGTGTTAGCCAACTGACTCTGGTGCTGCCTGGGGTTCTGGGGGAATATTTTCGAAAACCATGCGGGTGTGTCGGCGACTCATTCGGCAAGCATCCCAGGTGGCTTGCGCATATTGGCTGGGCCCGAGTAGGATTTTATTGTCCAAGGAAGGCAAAATAGGCGATTTTGGCCATTTTGCATGGGCGTTAGCCCACAGATTCTAGCGCTGCCTGGGGTTCCAAACGAAGATTTTCAAAAAACCATACGATTGGGTCAACGACATGCCCAACAAGCGACCCAAGTGGCTGGCGGGCGTTGGTTGGGCCTTGGTACGATTTTATGGCCCAAGGAGGCAAAATAGGCTATTTCTGCCTTTTTCCAAAGGTGTTAGCCCACTAATTCTTGCGCTGCCTGGGATTTCGGGCAAAGATTTTTGAAAAACCATATAGGTGGGTATGGACTCACCCAGCAAGCGGCCCAGGTGGTCGATGGGCGTTGACTGGGCCTTGGTAGGATTTTATGGCTCAAGGAAGGTAAAACAGGCAATTTCAGTTATTTTCCATGGGTGTTGGCCCACAGATTCTGGCATTGCCTTGGGTTCGATGCAAATATTTTCAAAAACCTATATGGGTGGGTCGTCGACTAGCCCGGCAAGCGGTCCAGGTTGCCGGCGGGCAATGGCTATGCTCTGGTAGGATTTAATGGCTCATGGAAAGCAAAATAGGCGATTTCGACCATTTTCCATGTGTGTTAGCCCATGGATTCTGGCGTTACATAAGGTTCTGGGCAAAGATTTTCTAAAAACCATACGGGTGGGTCGGCAACTCACCCGACAAGCGGCCTAGGTGGCTGCATAGGCGCTGGATGGGCCCTGGTAGGATTTTATAGCCCAAGGATTGTGAAACAGGTGATTTTGGCTATTTTTTGTTGGTGTTAGCCAAAGGATTCTAGCGTTGCCTGAGTTTCTAGGCAAAGATTTTTGAAAACCATATGGTGGGTCAGCGACTCACCCGAAAAGCTACCCGGTGGCCGGCAGGCGTTGGCTGGGCCCCAGTAGGATTTTATGGTCTAAGGAAGACAAAAAAGGCGATTTCTACCATTTTTCGTAGGTGTTAGGCCAGGTATTCTGGCGCTGCTTGGGGTTCTGGGCAAACATTTTTGAAAAAACATATAGGTGGGTTGGCAACTCGACTAGCAAGCAGCCCAGGTGGTCGACGGGCATTGGCTGGACCCTGGTAGGATTTGTTGGCCCAAGGAAGGTGGAACAGGCGATTTTAAACATTTTCCATAGGTGTTTGCCCACGGATTCTGGCGCTGCCTGGGGTTCCGAGCAAAGATTTTTGAAAAACCATATGGGTGGGTCGGAGACTCACCCGTCAAGCAGCTTAGGTGGTCGGCGGGCATTGGCTGGGCCCTGGTACGATTTTATGGTCCAAGGAAGGCGAAATAGGCGATTTTGACCATTTTTGTGGGTGTTACCCCACGAATTATGGCGCTGCCTAGGGTTCCGGGCAAATATTTTTAAAAAAACATATTGGTGGATCGGCGACTCGTATCACCCAAGGAAGGCGAAACAAGCAATTTTGGTCATTTTTCGTGGGTGTTAGCCCACGGATTCTGGCTCTGCCTTGGTTCCAGCCAAAGATATTTGATAAACTATACTGGTGGGTTGGCAAATCGCCCGACAAGTGACCCAAGTGCTCGGTGGGTGTTCGCTAGGCCCTGGTGGGATTTTATGACCCAAGGAAGGCAAAACAGGCGATTTCAAACATTTTCCCTGGGTATTAGCCCATGGATTCTGGCGCTGCCTGGGGTTCCGAGCAAAGATTTTTGAAAAACAATAAGGGTGGGTCGACAACTCACCCGACAAGCAGCCTAGGTGGCCAGCGGGTATTGGCTGGACCCAGCTAGGATGTTTTTTCCCAAGGAAGGCAAAACAGGTAATTTTGGCCATTTTCCGTGGGTGTTAGCCCACGGATTCAGGCGCTGCCTGGGGTTCCAAGAAAAGATTTTTGAAAAACCATATGGGTGGATCGGCTACTCAACCGGCAAGCAGTTTAGGCTGCCAACGGGCATTATCGATGCCATGGTTGGATTTTATGGCCGAAAGAAGGCAACGCAGGCGATTTCGGTCATTTTCCGTGGGTGTAAGCCTACGGATTCTGGCGTTGCCTGGGTTTCATGCAAAGTCTTCCGAAAAACCATATGAGTGGGTCAGCAACTTGCCCGATAAGTAGGCAAGGTGTCCGGCGGGCATTGACTGTGAAATCATATGATTTTATGGCCCACGGAAGGCAAAACAGTTAATTTTGGCCATTTTCCGTGGGTGTTAGCCCACAAATTCTGGCACTGCCTGGGGTTCCAGGCAAAGATATTGTAAAAATGATACGGGTGGTCGGCGGCCCGCCTGGAAAGAGGCCCAGGTGGCCAACGGGCATTGGCTGGGCCCTGGTAGGATTATATGGCCCAAGGAAGGTGAAACAGGCGATTCTGACCCTTTTTCGTGGGTGTTAGGCCACATATTCTGGCGCTGCCTGGGGTTTCGGGCAAAGATTTTTGAAAAACCATATGGGTGGGTCGGCAACTAGATTAGCAAGCGGCCCAAGAGGCCAACGGGAGTTGGCTGGGCCCTGGTAGGATTTTATGGCCTAAGGAAGGTGAAATATGCGATTGCAGCCATTTTTCGTGGGTGTTAGCCCACGAATTCTGGAGCTGCCTGGGTTTCGTGCAAATATTTTCAAAACACCATATAGATGGGTCGAGAA
>JAOTQJ010118255.1:0-10724 GCA_025642045.1 Solanum sejunctum
ATTCTTATGACTATATCTGGTACTGTTGGGTTCGCTATTTGCAGGTGGGTTAGTCAGTAAAACAGAGGAAACTCTGTTGAAATTTTTGTGAAATTTCTTAGCTGTCGTAAGTAAAGATTTAGTATAAGCGGTTGGGTCGTGACATAAGAGACAGGTTGTGACATGAAATCTCATTTCCAACCTCGCCTTGCATCACACCAAACAACCCCAACCCTCTCCTTCCTTGTCTCCGGCAAACACCATCGCAAACCACAACTTCAAATAAGCACCACCATGGACGAACCAAGCAACCTTAGACATTTTGTTGCTTTATTAGTCTTAGTCATTTTTTCATTTGATTCTTTTATGGTTATCATCTTAAGTTGGCTATTGTTTAAAATTGCTCATTTCTTTGTCATCATGTTGTGTTGTTTATTTTATTGTAAATTTTGGATTGTATTAAGCTTCTTTTCACATTTTATTTTAGTTTATTTTCAACTCAAATATTAGATATATGTTATATGTAAATTTTGGATTGTATTAAGCTTCTTTTCACATTTTATTTTAGTTTATTTTCAACTCAAATATTAGATATATGTTATTAAGTTGGCTTTTCAATTTCTACAAGACAATGTCTGATTCAAAGAGGATTACTAGAGGTATCCCATCTAGTATTCAATTTATGCTAGAATAGATAGTGATTGGTGTTATTTTTCATCAAAAAGAGTAAGAACTTGGTGGTTTTGGGTTTGTATCCTCTTTTCTGGTTTGTATTCTAGTTAAAAAGTGCCTTTTTGGGATACCATTGAAGTTTTGTTGTATGCTCTTTAATTCTAGTTTGTAATCTAGTTTCAAAAAGCTTTTTGAGATATCGATGATATGAAGATATAATTGTTTATATTTCATTAATTTTTTATAAGGTTGGTATGTATCCCATTCACAAGTTTAGTTTGTACACTAAGCCTGCAAAACATATTAACTGATGTTTGATGTTTTATTGTATCTTATTTTTAACTCTTGCCTGTATTCTAATTTAAGTATGTTTTATTGGCATACCAACGTTATAAAAATATATTTTATTAGATTATAAGATAATATATAATATCGTATATAAATATTTTACGATTATAAGATCAATATATTAATATAAATCAAATTAAGATATTGTCACACCCTGGGAGGGTACCCTAGACGTAACCGACACTCAAATACTATTGCTAGTCCCCAAGCGAACCACTTGGCCTCATCACATTCATTCATTCATCTATTATACTAATCAGCGGGAGACATAAGAAAGTAAATGATCACATCACCATCTAGTCTCAAAAATAATATTATAAATAAAAAGGCTAGTAGAAAGAAACTAGCTTAACAAGTCTTAACATCAACATTCGACTCTAGTCTATGAAGCCTCTATCACTATCAGGTGGTGCCAATGACAGATCGATGGCTACCATAATCAAAATAAAAGCTAATAAATGTCTAACTCTAAAGCAAGATGAAATAAATGTAATGAATACTCCAAAGTAGGAGAGGTTCGCCAATCAGCTGAACGTCTCAAATCCCCAACAATACGCCTGTTGACAATCTCCAGATCTTGTACCTACATCATGAAATGATGTATCTCCAGAGTGGAATCAGTACGTGGAATGTACGGTATGTAAAATAGTTGAATAAGACCAAAATAGATAGAATAAATAGAAACAACAATCGACTCAACATAATAACAATCAACATGTCAAATGTCGATTTGAAGCAAGAATAAAGAGTAGACAAGTGACCCATCAACCAATCAACTCATCAGTCAAATCAAACTCATCTCAGAGGGACTCATCTCAAAGGAACTCAACTTTACTCATCTCACCACATCACATCTCACCTCATCTCATCTCGACTTAGATTACTTGGTTTGGGAACATTCTAGAAATTTTTCTTATCTGACAATAATCACTTATGAGCCAGTGACTGTACAACAATCATGCTGATGTTGCCACAAACATTCTATACTTTCCAGGTAGAGAGCAATTCAAAACCATAAAGACAAGTCCAAATAGAGACAACAAATCTATTAGTCCTCTATTGATATTGGGGACTTATAAGTAGAGGGAAAATCAACATAATATGATGTTATAGCCCTAATCCTCACCTACGCTCGGCTATGTAGTTTGATGGGTATGAGTTAGTTTACCTCTTACTCTTTCGGTGCTCGATACTCCTCCCCTAACGCAATGCTCATAAAAAATTGCATCCAATCAAACTATCTCAATCCAATCATCTCATTCAGCCTCACATAAGCACAATCTTTTAATTAGTCTCATAGAGACTCTAATCATCTCATCAATCAACATCTAAATGAATAACTCAAGGCTTAGAACAATCATGAGGGAATAATCAAATAGACAAATCGTTAGAGTTCATTTGTTGAGACTCAAGGGGCTATCAATCTCTTTCAACTCGTAATCATTCTCACATAACAATTATAATCACAATGGAATCTCTTAATCAAGGCTCTAGACTCAATTCCTATCTTCTTTCATGCAAGTTTTAAAAGTTAACACATAGGATTTATGCAATATCTCATGAAAATATTCAATTCAAGAAAGCAAGTTTATGATGATCATCAACATATGAAAATAGCTATAAAAAAATATAATTTTTCAAGAAAATAATCAAGACTCATGCATGTAGACTCAAGAACCTTCAACTCTCTTCTAAGACCATCTATGGGGCACATGAGAGAACAATCTCATGCTTTTAATTTTGCCTTACATACCTAAAAAGTTGATATTACAATCGAAATTTGATGAATACTAGCTTTCTTGGAGAAAATCTTCAGTCTTAATAGTTCTTTTAGAGTGGAAGAACTTGGAAAGATATTGTTTGAAGAGCTTCTCTTTGATTCTTTAATTCTTTATTTAGAATCTTTAGAGTTGTTGATAAAGAACCCTAATTCTTGATGAAGAAGAATCAATAGTCCTTTCTTGGAATTCTTTAATTTGTTTTCTTGAAACCCTAGGTTATGATTTAAGATTCCATTAGAGATTCATGTATACATGAAGAAATTCGGGTAGGGTAGATCGAAATTTATGAAGAAAAGCTTACCTTGAGGATGACTCTTGAAAGCCAATCCTAACTTGATGACTTTCTTGATGATTCTTGAGTGTTTATGTTTAGGAGTGAAGGAGAGGTTTTTTATTATGAAAATTGATGTTTTATGCATTTTGGGACCTTAAATAGACACCCAATGGTTTAAGGATAAAAATACCCTCAAAATAAAATAAAAAGCCATTTATCTCATCCTAAAAGGTTCTACATTGGGTCCGCGATGCGGCGTTGCCGTGAATCTTTGGACAGCTCTATAGGTCCTCAGTAAAATGGCCATAACTTTCTACTCCAAACTCTAATTAAAGTTAAATTAGATGCTATGGAAAGCTAATTCAAGTATCTTTGATTTTATATATTATGATTTGCCTAAACCATTATACTTTAGGAGATATGATCATTTGAAGTTGACTCTTCTATCAACTCATACGAAAATATAGTTAGTAGAAATTCTCTGGACTTGCCTTGATGTAAAGGATTTCTTATATTCATTTATTGACTTAGAAGGGGTTGGAAATTGGTCAAAATGCCCCTCAAATTAAATAAAAAAATTTCATCCCGAAAATGTTCAGTTCGTGTCATGGATTGGACGCGGACATATATCTTTCTGCTCTGAAATTTCCAATCAAATATAACTGGAAAAAAATTAAGTATTGGTCTGGTTCCCTGGCGCGTCGCTCCTCAAATGCATACTGACACTATTTTGAGTAAAATTATGAAAAATTATTTTTCGACTCAGTTGCTCTAAAATTAGAAGGAGACCATTTTCCAATTTAATTTTCCATGTTGATTGCATATTCAGTCTTGGATTCGCAAATAGAGCATCGAAAGATGTGTTACACGTACATCTCTATTCTAAGAGTATTTTGGTAATTTTATCGAGCATTACATCATCCCTCCCTTGGGATCATTCGTCCTCGAAAGATTTGTAAAGGTGGATATCAAGGCACTAATAGACTCAAAAATCATCTCAACATTCACATATATCAATCAATCTTTCAACCCCTCATCACTATTAACAATCTTTATTCAGACTCAAGAGTAGACAATCAACTCAAGAAAAGACAATTAATTTAGTTAAGGGTAAGGGCATTACCTTTAACATTCTTATCATCAAGCATGAATACTGATCACTCCTTTCAATATTCAATCAACCAATCTAGATAGTTACAAGTCACTCAGACTAGACAAATCGGTTTAGATCAAGAGTAGAGATACTCTTTCAGACATTTTCACCATCAAGCATGAATGGAACGTCGAAACTCAATCAATTCAAATCGTTTAAGTACTTTGACAATGAGTCCTTTGAACTTAGAAAGGAAAGCATCAACTCTAATTGACAATGAGACCATGGATATATAAGACTCTTTGTACAACTCTCAAGCTTAGTACCTCATCTCAATTGTGCTCCTTCATGGCACTCTACTCTATCAACTTAAGTTTATAGCTCCTATTCAACTCTCTACCTATCCAGATCTTCTTATTCTATTCAAGTCTACTTCTGAGCCTCAAGGTGCTACCCTTAAGACGATCATATTCATACAAAGCTAATCCTCAATACTTAGCTCTATACTTTCACAGGGGTTCTTCATTAAAAGATCACTAGTCCTCTTCACTACTTCACCATCATGAAGTCTTCGATAGTCTTTTATCAATACTCAAATAATAACAACCACGCATTCAAGCCTATCACTCTGACCACTTCAACTCTATCTTAGAATTTTCAAGCCTACTTAGCACTCCTACCCCCACCATTCAATGAGCTCCCACTCAAATACACACCATCATAGACTTACTTATTTGTTGCACGTAATAAAGTCTCGTTTCTCTCTTCCTCCCTATCTCTACCTCTATATGACACAAGTACAACACCAATGTCATAATAAGGTTGCATTCCCTCCTCCTTATCTAGCCTTATTCTTCGTCTACTACTATCAACATCACTATTTAGACCAAGGGGAACTCATCCTCTCTACATCCTACTATCAACAATGGTTTAACAAGCCAAAGGTTAGTGCATAAGTAAGATAGCATTAGAATAAAGAACTCTCACTCTCTCCCATCAACTATCAATCCTCTACTATCATCAACATTTCTATCAAGACATAGGAAGACAGGATCACTCAAAGAACTTGGAATGAACGATTATTAGCACTATCTATCGAGAAATCTTATCTAAGGATATTCATAATGAAGTACAATCTTCCTCATCTATCAAGACTCATTTTGAGTTCATAGAACTGTACACAATATAAGATTGAAAACTCTTTGATCCATAGGATAAGATAAAAGTTAATGAAAGAATTCATCATTTTTCATCCTCAAAATTCAACATAAATAAAAATCAACAAGTGGTATGTGGAACTAGGACATAGGCATGGCAGTCATATACCATATAGGAATAGATATCATCTTCACTGAAGTATAAGGAATATATGAGGTGGAAAAAATTAATGCATCATCCAAATCAAACTATCACCATTAAACACTCAAGATATACTTCGATCTACACATCACCATCTCCCTTTTCGCTCAAGGGTCATCTCTCAAGTTTTATGAATCAATTCCCTCTACTAGACTATAAGCATATAGCTCAACATGATGGAGAAATCACTATTCATAAGAATAGGCATCTTAAATTCTTCTATCATCTATAGTCAGATAAATAAATTAGCCACTAAGACTTTCTTCAAAGATACCACTCTCAGCTTCCTCTTGTCTCTACGGAAATCTCTATATATATTTGCTGCTCTTAATGGTATACATATCCACTTCCCACAACTCTTACAATATAATCTTTTGCCTGCTAATGCTCAACTTTTGTGCTCTTGTAAACTCATTTCTATGAGACTTAGTCTATAAGGGGAAAAACTCATCATCGTCTATCCATATGTCGCAATCAACTTAGTTGCTCATGATGACAGAAAATGCTTACATCAGCCTACTCCAAATTCACAACTCAAATATACTATCTAGATTCTTATGCAATCATAGCTTAGAACTTCACGCATCTTTTTACAATCATGGGTACACATCTCAAGTCTCTTCTTATCTATTAAGTTATCCTCGTTTCACTTATCTTACCTAAGGGGCACTTGTACTCTGCCTATTGCATCAATTTCCTTATAACTTAGTACCACGAACCTATTTAGTCACATCTCCTTATTTGACTAAGGCTCATAACCCAATGAATTTCATGAGCTATCACTTGAAATTCATAAGCCTAATTTATATCTATCATGATGAAAGCATTTTTTCCCCTATTCAACATCGACACTTCACCCTCAATAATATGAATACTACAACACATCAATATAACTTCCTTCTAGTTTGAGCATGCTCTATCATATTCTGACACTAACTCTCTCTCTCTCTCTCTCTCTCTCAATACATCATCGTAACAATTATAAGGTACTCATCACTTTTTTATCAAACTTATGGCAATCGATTTGTCGTCTCACTACTTACCTAATAGGTATGTATCTCTAATTACAAGTCCCAATCAACTATCACTCTCACCTCATCCGTTTCCTTACCTCTAGAATGACAGCTCTACTCAGGGTGGTATAAGGCCTCACATCTTACTCTTAGGTGGTAACATTAAACTCTTTAGAGACGTAAGTTTCTCTCTCATGGGTAAAATCAGAAGCAAGTTTTGAATAAGAGGGTTTGGGTACATCTAGAGCTAACTCAAATGTACGATTCATAATAGTAATAGTGCACTCTTTCTAGAAAATCAACTTAGCACACTAGTCGGCTTCTCTCAAGCATGGTGCAGTCTCTCCACTATTATGATTACTTTATCGCAGGTGATCTCATTAGTAAGAGTTTGAACATTACTATCTCTATCACTTCGTGGATGAGGCATAGTCAAAAGGTTTAGAGAAACACACAAATCATTATAGGTTTCTTAGAGAATAGCTCTATCGTACGATTCAGATCATGAAAGAAGTGTAACAACTCATAATGTCTGATAGCTTCTTGCTTATAAAGTATGGTGAACAGCACACCCATAAGTAATACTCTACTAGACATGGATTCATAAGCTCCCTAGTACCTTGAACTCTATGCTCTGATACCAAGTTTTTCATGCCCTGGGAGGGTACCCAAGACGTAACCGACACTTAAAGACTATTGCTAGTCCCCAAACGAATCATTTGACCTCATCACATTCATTCTTTCATACATTCTACTAATCAGCGGAAGACATAAAGAAGTAAATGGGTACATCATCATCTAGTATCAAAAATAATATTATAAATAAAAAGGCTAATAGAAAGAAACTAGCTCAACAAGTCTTAACATCAACATTCGACTCTAGTCTATGAAGCCTCTATCACTATCCGGTGGTGCCGACAGACCCATGGTTACTTCAATCAAAATAAAAGCTAATAGGTGTCTAACTCTAAAGCAAGATCAAATAAATATAATGAATCTTCCAAAGTAGGAGAGGCTCACCAATTAGCTAAACATCTCAAATCCTCAACGATACGCTTGTTGATGATCTTCTAATCTTGTATCTACATTACGAAATGATGTAGCACTAGAGTGGCGTTAGTACGTGGCATGTACGATATGTAAAATAGTTGAATAAAACTAAAATATGTAGAATAATATAGAAAACAACAATAGACTCGACATAATAACAATCAACATGTCAAAAGTCTATTTAAAGCAAGAAGAAAGAGTAGACAAGTGACCCATTAAATAATCAACTCATCAATCAAATCAGACTCATCTCAGAGGAACTCATCTCAAAGGAACTCCACTCAATTCACCTCATCACACCATATGTCATCTCGACTCAAATTACTCAGTTTGGGAACTTTTGGCAGTTTCTCTTATCCGACAACAATCATTTATGAGCTAATAATTATACAACAATCACATTGATATTGCCACGACTATTATATACTTGCCAAGTATAAAATGAATCAAAAACATAAGGACAAGTCCAAATGGAGATAGCAAATCTATAAGTCGTCTATTGATTTCAGGGACTTCTACTTAGAGGGAATCTCAACATAATATGATGTTATGGTCCTAGTCCTCACCTATTCTCAGCTACGTAGTTTGACGAGTGCGAGTTGGTTTAACTCTTACTCTTTTGGTGCTCAATACTCCTCCCGTGACTCAGTGCTCATAAAATAATTCATCCAATCAAGCTATCTCAATCCAATCATCTCAAACAGACTCATGGAGGCACAATCTTTCAATCGATCTCACGGACACTCTAATCATCTCGTCAATCAACATCTCAATCAATAATTGAAAGTTTAGAACAATGACTATGGAATAATTGAATAGACAAATCGTTAGAGTTCATTTATGGAGACTCATGTGGTTATCAAGCTCTATCAACTTATCATCATTCTCACTTCACAATCATAATCAACTCTCTCAATCAAGGCTCTAGGCTTAATTCCTATCTTCTTTCATGCGTGTTTTTAAAAGCTAACGCATAGGGTTTATGCAATATGTCATGAAAATATTCAATTCAAGAAAGCAAGTTTATGATAATCATCAACATATGAAATTACATGTAAGAAATATAATTTTTCAAGAATATAATCAAGACTCATGCATGTAGACTCAAGAACCTTCAACTCTCTTTTAAGACCATCTATAGGGAACGTGAGAGAACAATCTCATAATGTTAGTTTAGCCTTACATATCTGAAAAGTTGATATTACAATAGAAATCTGATAAACACTAGCTTTCTTGGAGAAAATCCTCAATCTTGATAGTTCATTTAGAGTGGGAGAACTTGGAAAGACATTGTTTAAAGAGCTTCTTTTTGATTCTTTAATTCTTGATTTAGAATCTTTAAAGTTCTTGATGTGGAACCCTAACTTTTGAAAAAGAAGAATCAATAAATCCTTTCTTGGAATTCTTTAATTTGTTTTCTTGAAACCCTAGGTTATGATTTAAGATTCCATAAGAGATTCATGAATGGATGAAGAAATTTGGGATGGGTATATTGAAATTTATGAAGAATAGATTACTTTGAGGATGAATCTTAAAAGCTAATCCTAACTTAATGACTTTCTTGATGATTCTTGATCGTTTATGTTTAGGAGTGAAGGAGAGGGTTTTTAATTTTATGAAAACTGACATTTATGTATTTTGGGACCTTAAATAGACCCCCAAAGGTTTAAGAATAAAATTACCCTCAAAACTAAAATAAAAAACGTCACCTATCTCATCCAGAAAGGTTCCGTGTTGGGTCTGCAACGCGGAGATATCGCGGATCTTCGGACAGCTTTGCAAGTCCTCAGTAAAATGGTCATAACGTTTTACTCTGACCTCTGATTAAGGCGAAATTTGATGCGTTGGAAATCTAATTCAAGTATCTTCGATTTGATATATTATGGGTGACCTAAAGAATTATACTTTAGGAGATATGGGCATTTGAAGTTGACCCTTCTATTAGCTCATATGAAAACTTGGTTGATAGAAATTCTTTGGACTTGTCTTGTTGTAAAAGATTTCTTATATTCATTTACTAAACATAGGAGAGGTTAGAAATTGATCGGAATGCCCCTCAAATTAACAGAAAAGTTTTTATCCTGAAAATGCTCAGTCCGCCTCATGGACTGGACGCAGACATGTATATTTCTGCTCTGAAATTTCACATCGAAAATAACTGGAAAAAAAAAAGTATGGGTCCGTGTCCCTGGCGCATCGCACCTTGAATGAGTACCGACACTGTTTTGCATAACATTATGGAAAATTATTTTTTAACTCGGTTGCTCTAAAATCCGAACAAGATCATTTTTTCATTCAATTTTCTATGTTGATTGAATATCCAGTCCTGGATTCATAAATAGAGCATGGAAAGACGAGTTACATGCACATCTCTATTTTAGGGATATATTTTGATAATTTAGGCATTACAGATATCAAAAGATACAAATTAAATCATGAATATCACAAGATACAAATTAAACAATCATGAACATCATAGTATATAAATTAAATCTTCAATACCAAAGGATATAAATCCTTTATTATATCCGTTTTGGACACACGTCAAAAGGTAACAAATTTTGTATTCCATCGTAAAATAGGTATCTTACTCTAAGTTGAATCAGGATACTTTTCAAATGATGTAGTAATTAAATATAAGATATATATATATATATATATATATATAATACTATATACAAATATTTAAGAGTATAAGATCTATATATTATTAAACATAAACTAAATCAAGATATCAAAAGATACAAATTAAATTATGAATATCAAAGAATGCAAATTAAATCATGAATATCACAGGGTACAAATTCAATCATGAATATCATAGTATACAAATTAAATCATCAATATCAAAAGATACAACTTAAATCAGGAATATCAAAGAATACAAATTAAATCATGAATATCACAAGATACAAATTAAATCATAAATATCATAGTATACAAATTAAATTATCAATATCAGAAAATATAATCCTTCATTATGTTTGTTTTGGACAAACATCAAAACGTTATAAATGTCATATTCCATCATAAAATAGATTTCTTACTCCGAGCTAAATCAGGATACTTTTCAGACGATGTAGTAATTGTATATCTACATATATATATATATATATATATATATATATATATATATATAGAGAGAGAGAGAGAGA